>KK113018.1:456202-487913 GCA_000611955.2 Stegodyphus mimosarum | reverse complement strand
GTGGAAATTGGAGTTGTTAGGGAATCATATTATTTTTTCAATGTTGTAAATTTTCCTTTTCAGATCTATTTACAATTGCAGTCATTAATTTTTAAAAATTTTATGTATTTTCTTTTTTAGGTATTTATGAAACTGATTTCATTCACATAAAAATATTTTTTTCAGGTGTATATAAAAATGATTTGATTCAAATTAAAATGTTTTATACATTTCTTTTCAGATGTACATAGAATTTGTAAATATTTTGTTCAGGTGTATATAGAAATGATTTGATTCAAATTAAAATGTTTTTATACATTTCTTTTCAGATGTATATAGAACTTGTAAATATTTCTGTCAGGTGTACATAGAACTTTAAATTTTTCTTAATAAATATATTTTCTTGCTCATTGCATTGCATGCATTTTTGTAAACACATACACACATATATATATATCTTAATCGTGTGTGTGTGTATATATATAATTGTGCAATTTTGTCTGTGATTCTGTAATAGCAGACCAGGGAAGGGGCTGATACCTGGGAGAAAAAATAACCCCCTGGTCAGTGACATTGCAGACGAGACCCAAGGTGTCAGGCAGTTCATGCCGGTGAAAGCCCAACCAATTTTTATATGATTTTTCTCTTTTGTGCAAGTTTTTGAGTTGAGTATAAACTTATAACTAATTATTTGTTTTTGTTCATTTTTCTAATGTAGATAATCTTAAACACTGGTAGTTCTGTCCAACTTTTTAATCAGGGCGAACAAGTGGGCCCTGCCCGCTAGTCATAATAATAAATTCCATTCATAAAATATCCGACTTTATTGTCATATTTAGGGTTCTTAAAGCATTTCCTGAATAGAACTAATTCTTTCTTATATATTCTTCTCAACATTTTAAATTCTTCACTAAAATCTTTTGTCTGAAAGCTTTTCCTCAGGGCATTAATCTTTCTTTTATACCTACACAGTATAGAGATCCACCATGAAATGTCTTTATCTTTCTGATCCTTAATCTTTAAATAGACTTGAATATTCCTCTTATACCTTTTTCCACCTTATGAACGACTGCGTGAATAGTCTGAGCATTATGCAACTGATCAGTCAAGTTAGTACCTTACATTCCAACTTTTACTGAATACCGTGATTCTTTTAATACCGTAGCTATATCCTCTAAATAAACTGTAACCTTGAAATATTTGTCTCTGTTATTTCACATAAACTAAATTAGATCCTACAATGAACCTGGCAAATTCTCGAAGAGGCGTGAATAAATTACCAGCACAGAAGACTGGTGAAAAATAACCCTTTATTTAATTTAAATGATTAACAGAAAGGACAATCATTGTGCTTTACAATAGCACTGTCAGCTTGCCGTGAAACTGAAACATAGAATATAATTCAAGTCAGAATCTAAAATAAAATAGGGCTGGATTAGCACGTTAAGTTACGCCTAACAGATTGACTCACAAAACCCTAACAGGCGTGACAATAATCCCAAATGGCCAAAAGGCTAACTAACGTAACAGCGAGATAGCAACGAAACGTGCGCTGGCTAGCGAAAACACGATCTGAATAAATTCAGAGATTGACCCATTTAAATCTTCACTTAACTTTAAATTTACAGCCTGGGGAGAAAATGCGAGGGGAAGTTGAGGCGTTCAGGCAGGGTCTAGGACTTTTCGCCGTCGCCATTTCCCCGCGGCCGTTTCGCCGGCGGGAAGTTTCGCCGTGGGTCGTTTTATCGTCAGGATATTTCGCTGTCAAGACATATTTTTCTATACATAACTGTGTTATATCTAGCCGTATTATACTCGTATTAAATTTATTTAGTTTAATAATTATGTTTACCTTTCGTATACGTAATAAAGTTAATATATACAGTTATTTACAATATATAGTTAGTACTACAATATATAGTATAGTACTCATAATATACATATAATTATTTACAAGTATGAGATGTAATGAAATTACACACAGTTAGTTAGAATATTATGTCAGTATCAAAGAAAGTTGGGGCTAAATCTCTGATGTAATAGAAGGTACATTACCGAGTTTAAAATTATGCAGCTACAATATTTACATGATTCGTCAAAATTTCTTCAAATTTTAATCAGGTAGCTTAGTATTATATGCTTACAATACACCTAATTATCACAGTGAGAAAACCCTTCCAAATAAATTGTTTTCCGGGAAAAAGTAATTAATTCTAGGTGATAATTAGTAATTCTAGAAGAGGTGTTTAATTGAAAAGTTTACTTTTTTCTTTTAAAATTTAAGACAGCCAGATGTATAAAATAGGGAAACAAAATTCTTAAATTAAATAAACTTAATAATATAATATAACAAGATATAATATAGGCATATAAAGAAAAATATGCCTTAAATATACAGTAGTTAAACAGAATTATTAAACTAAATCAACTTAATTCAATACGGCAAGATATAATACAGCCATGTAAAGAATAATATGTATTGACGGCGAAACGGCCAAGATGAATAGTCCCATTCCCTTCAGGAAGGTATCAAACATAAAATGAATTTGTTATGCAAAATCCCTACAACCTGTCCAGATTATTTAAAAATCATTAATATATATTTATGGTCGCTAAACGAATTCACATCGAGGTCATCGGGTTTTATCTTCCCAATCTCAAAACTCGAGGATGTCACAGCCAAATCCGTGCACCGTATTTTCATGGCAGATGAAAAGATTCGGACAGAATATATCTCATTTAAAAAATTAAAATTATTATATAAAATGTAATCTCTCATTTAAAAACATCTTCTAATCTCAGAGAGTGGCGAACCTGATAATTTATGTAAAAAATGCTTTTATACGAAGTGTTTCAAGCTTTTTTTCAATATATAATTGTTAAATCATGAACAGTGTCAACATGTCTCACCTTTGACGAAGAATTTATAGATACATATATAAATGTACCCATACCTAAGTTCAAAATTGTCAAAAAGCAATAACGTTTTTATAAAAGTAACATCTTAATTAATTCCTCAGTGAACATATGTACATACATGTGTATGTGCATATAAACGATTAAACAATGGTCCAATATGTTTGCAACCTCTGAAAAGGAACAGATTTGTCAAAAAGTTTAACATCAAATTACAAGGAGTTTTCAGCTCTTCTTGCATAATCATATATGTATATAAAGTTTACTGGCATTTAGTATTCCTTAGGCAGTAGTTTATTTTTGAAATAATCAAACTTATATGCGTTAAAATTCAACAAATTTAAATATAGTCAAAACTTGCTGAATGAATAATCAGATAAACAGCATAAATCTGATTGAAAGAAATGTTTAAAGAATTTGAGCAATATATTTTAATATTATTACGCATTTTCTTGTTGTCATGTCTGCACGATAAAGCCCTAGATATAGAAATTCTTTTCACAAAGTATGCGTATTAAATTTAAAAAAAAATATTCTCTAAAAATGAGAGAAATGAAGACTAATCTTCGGGATCAACAATGCATTTTTAAGACTTCTATTTTACGGGCTTTTGACGCGCGTTTAAGTTAAAGATTAATTTATCAAATTTGTAACGTTATAATATTTCTCTTAGCTTCACAAACGCATTTTTTCCATGGTATCTTTGACATGGTAAACGGCAAAATTACACACTTTCCGCTTTTGAAAAGTGACATATGTTCCTGTCTAAAAAATATTTATAAAAAATTAAACTTTTATATTATTATTCCCCTTTTCGCTCATTCTGAAGATTTTATTTTAAAGCTCGCAAGAAAGATTTAAAAATAATTGTCTTCGCATTCGCAGCTTGAAGGTGAAGAACAAATATCTATCTTCAATGATTTGGACTTTGAATGATTTCAGAACAATAGTATGCATTATTTCGTAATTTGAAAAAGCTTTCATTTTGATTTTACGTTCTATAGAAGGAAAAAAAGATATTTAGATATTTTAAGAAAGGCACTCGATACATTTAGTTTTTAAGTAAATATGCATTAAAAAGCAAAATTAAAAAAAAATATATATATATGTAAAGTTTTAATAGGAAATTCTAAATAACAATGTGTTTCAGGAAAAAAAAAACTGGAGATATTTAATACTGCTGAACGGCAAAATTACATTTGACATATTGTTGCGTTTGTGCGAGTTCATGGATTTTGAGAGATTAACGACAACACTTGAGGAAGAATGAAAGCACAATTTATTACCTAGTATCGTTCAGAACAGCTCCAAAAACACATTTACAATTGTCGAAAAACTACGACAAACACGCTGAAATAATCAGCAACACAGCTTCCAGGCTATCACGCCATTAAAGGCTATCAGGCCATAACGGTGAAGGTAGCTTCACGGCAAAGCACAATAGTACAGTTCGGTAGTTCTCGAAACTCGACGTACTCTCGATACAACTTGTAATGCACTCGATAGCCTCGCCGATGCACACTCTCGATGCACCAACTCGCGATACACTCGACGACCAACCGACACTAGACTGCTACTCCGCGTACAGACAGGGTTTATACAGCTTTTCGCCTGCCTTAGAGAACATTCTGGGCTAAACCTGTAAGAATTCGTTGCAGAATGCTCTCCATTCGTCTATGGAAGATTCCCAATTTTGTAGCCAAATATGCGATTTCGCGCCAATATGGCAACCCTGATTTCTCTTGTCAATTCTAGGACCCCTAAATCCGTCTTGCGGGGAAACTATTTTACCGCTACTGGCCATTTCCTAACAATGCTTAAATTCTTACTTTCGTCTACAAAACTTAACAACAATTCTGATTTTGGTCGCAGCTCCTCAAAATATAAATGTAAATGTAAATGTAAGACAGAAATGGCATTAAATTCAAACTGAATAAGAGAGTTGAAATATTGTAAGATACATGAAACTAAGAGTCATGAGATATATGAAATTCAGACTGCAGATGCACAATGCTCATATATAAAGAATCAATAGAATACATACTTTACAGAACGATTCGAAAAAGGGTAACTGGCAAAATGGCGTTGGTCCGAAAAACTCTGGCCAAGAGGGAATCCAACAAATCCAACTCACTTAGCAACAAATATGACATCCTCTGACTGCAATATGGCCTACACCACGTTATCTTACAGCTCTTGCGACAAGAGTTCTCTTTCTTCAAAGAGCTTCTGTTTGAGTTGTGTTGTGTTCTCCGGAAGTTAAGATCTCGCCGCTTGGGTTTTATCCAAAGTATCCCACCTATGTTCAATTGGATGTAAATCAAGGGTACATGGTGGCCAATCCATTCTGTGGGCATTTTCACTTTCCAGGAGCTTTCCAATAGCAAGTGTCCTATGTGTCCGTGCGTTGTCTTCCGTAAAAACAGTGCCGCGCACAATTGCACTCCGGAGGAATGATCTCAGGTAAGGGAACGTCCGTCGAATGTGTATAGTTCCGTACTCACATTCATCATAATGCCTCCTCATACAAACACACCAGGATTATCCAGCGGTATCATTCCGTGATGCTAATGGATTGAAAGTGCGTCCCTACCTCTCTCCAAATCAACTGACGCCAAGAAATTATTTTGTAGAGTCTTTATGTTATTTTATGCAGAAGACGTGGAAAATAAGCAATGCCTTCTCGGGGATTCGAACCTGGACCTCTCGAATACGCCCCAAGTGCACTAACCGTTACACTACGAAGGCATGCTAGAAGGATGGAGAAAATATTTTATACACTCCCCTTTTTAAAATACGGCTGTGGATTAGGGGACCCAGTCACCAAATCCCGGAGGTGAAGAATCATCATTCACCATCTTTTTAGTTTGGGCGCCCCTGTAGAGTCATTAGGTTATTTTTATGCGGAAGACGTAAAAAATGAACAATGCTCTCAGCGGGACAGGAACCTGGAGCCCTTGAACATGCGCCGAGTGGGCTAAGCGTTACACCCAAAAGCATGCTGGAAGAAGGAAGAAATTATCTTATAAGTTGTTAGACTGAAACGATTCTCATCGGTAAAGAGGACGTGATTCCATTGAGGAATGTTGAGTATTTGTGTTCTGTGTGTGTGTGTGTATACCATTCTAAACGATGTCGCTGGCGGGATGCTGTATATGATATCCGGCGTTGAGGATGACGTGAGAATAGACCACATAGTCATCTGGCCACAATAAACTGGGACATCTGTCGTCCTGTTGCAGTGCGCAAATTGCTGAGGAGTATTGCCCGCTGTCTGGTTTGGGTATCTTTCTGATAAGAGACGAAGAGAAGGCGAGATGAGAAAGTCTTTCGTCATCAGTGGCGAGCTCCTGGGGTGTTTCCGTGGGCTTCTGTTGAGAGGACTTTAATTGAAGCCTGCTGTAGTCTTTTAAACATTTCTCCACGAAGCGCAGCTCCAATGCGCCCGATAGAGCTCCGAAATCTAGCTTTTGGTTTTCTGGGCGTGTTTGCAGGATATCCCCAGTGTCTGCTGTCAAGCGGCGAGATGACAGGCTTTAGCTTGGTAATCCAATTTGTTCGCTTCCGCCTCAACAGCAAATTGTGTCTTGCATATTTGCAGAAGGTCTTCCTATCATACGTGCATAGCTTCAGAGAGGAACGAGCAGACATGGGTAAAAATTTAAAACAGTCAGAATTGCTTCCTGCTGTCGCTTTGCATTCCGTAAAAGTATCAACGTCTTTGGCGATAGCAGCAGAAATCATGTCCTCAATTTGGTCTTGAACAGCAGAATCTGTGTATGCTTTCTTCACTTTCTCCAAGTCTGTTTTCAACCGTGTCAATTCTGTCTTCCATCGCTTCAAATTTGGTTTCTATTATGGAGGTAATTTCTCTTTTCATTTCTTCTTGATTTGTTTAAATCTTTTCTTGACCCGCTTTCTTTACTTCTTTGACGCAGTTGACGGCTTCTTCCTTCGTTCTTGACCTGCCTTCATTGACCGGTTTCCTCTCCTCTTTAACGGTGTCTTGATCAGCTTTCATCTTTCCTTGAACGACTTTCTTTTCCTCTTTAACGTATTATTGATCAGCTTTATCTCCTTAACGGATTTTCGACCAGCTTTCATCTATTCTTTAACGGTGTTCACATTCCACCTTTTATTGGAATTCAGGAACTGGAGCCATGAAATGTTGTTCCTCCATCGCTCTTGTCACAGGCATTCAATCACCCAAAATTGTTGCGTGCTAACGGGTTCCTAATAGATTGAAACCACAAGTTCATTAATAGGGGTATAAAATTTATTCTTATCAAAAGAAATATAAGAAATCTCTCGAATTTCCCTCGGAGATATTCGTACAGGTGTTCACAATATCACGCAGTATAACGAGTAGTTTGTTTCAAACTACTAAAACGTTAATTACAAAGCAATGCATAGCGCATTTAAAGAGAAAGCTAACGGGGATATCTCAGTTCACATGAAATTAAGCAACTCGCAACTACAATAAATAAGCAACTGGAGAGGAGATGGTCTCTCTTCGGCCTTAAATAGTTTTAAACCAGCCACAAGATATTTCTAGTACTTTCTGGTTCTCAAATTTACTGGAAATCAGTACGAGTGTGGAATTACGGTTACAGTTGACATAGTGGTCAATTACATTTCAATACAAATTTCCGAGGAATCCATTTCATTTAACATTGAAATGCACGTTTTCCTGTATGTTTACTTTTCCGGAATAGCCTTCTCTAAAATTTGTCTCGTTGTGTTCTTCATTACACAGAAAAATTCAACAATTTTACTTATAATTCTTCTAATATTATCTATCTAAGTACAAATTAATAATAATACATTTAATAGTATTTATTACCTTCAACACATGCATATTTCAATTAAATCGAATTTTTAATAAATGTGTTTTAAACTTTCCTTTGCCTTTTCTTAGAATTTTACTTCCATTGAGTCCGTGATTTCGCGGAATTAATAAATTTTCATTATCCATGTTATTTATATTTTGTGCAAGGAATATATTAAAAAATTGCTTTGAATGCCGGAACTGTAAATGAAATTGAAACAAAAAATTTCGGAATTCTAAGAAAGAAATGGCAGATTCATACACTTTAAAATAACTTCATGCTTTTCGGAATATTGGAATTTCGATTTTTTTAAAACCAGCATAAAATTTAACTAATTTAATATTATTCGAAATATTTTAGATACTGAAATTTAGATTTATTCTGGTGAATATTTCAAATACACTTCTTTCAAATATTCACCTTAACACTGAAATACTCACCTCAATACTCAATACTGAAATATCGCACTGAATTTTATCAGAAGTTGCGTCTAATATACGAATGTTTAATGTACACATTATACCTGCGTATAAGGAGATCTTATATTTACGATGATCCTGAATTTTTAACTTCCTTTTCAAGGTAGGAAAGACCTGGATATAATACTATGAAATATTTATTAATTTTATTCATCGAGTGTTTTGCAAGAAAGTTGAATAAAAGTCTACAGTTGTATTATTTGGGCTGGAAATAAATTAATACATTTACACTTAAAGTAAATTTTACACGAACAAAGAGTTTAAATGAATTGCTATAGTTACATTTAGCGTAAATGTTACAGAAAGAAATAATATAAATCAATAAATATAATTACGCTTAACGTAAATTTTACAGGGCAACTGAGAATAAAAAGACTCTGCTTAATGTATTCATGGCTATTTTAATAGTATTAACCAAATCATAACATAAAACGATGAGGAAAAATATCCTTCAAATTAGCATGAAATTTAATTAATTTAATATAAAGATATGCAGAATCATATAAATGGGTCATTCGATAGCATTTTAATCAGAAAAATGTAAAAGCTTTCTTTTATTGAAATGGTCATAATATCTTTATTGAAATTTTCAGAACTGTTCATAAAGGTTTTCGAAATAATTTGGCTTATTATGACTCTTATTCTTAATACTCTAAAGGCATCCCTCTTTAGAATAGACATGACAATATAAAATTTTAAATTAGGAAAAAACGCTTTATTTTGACAGGGATATTTTTAGAATGAAAGGAAAATTCTACAAATATCTTTTTGAAAGAACATCTGTATCTGATCCCTTTCAAAACGATAGAGTGGATGGAAATCTACTCCATTATTATTTTTTGACTAATTTTAAATGGTGTATTAAAACTAGAAACAAGCTGTTCAGGAACGTATCCAGTCTTGATGATATCCAGTTCTTCTTGGTGATTCCTTTGATAGATTTTAAAATATATTTTGAACTTATCTGCTAACTTGACTTCCGTTTAAAAAATTATTTTACATTATTCTGATCATGTTAACCGAATAGTTGATCTCAATAAGCGATTTGGGTTTCATGTTTCCCTTATACAAATGGGATAGAGTTCAGCAGTTCGATAACAATATCCGAATGATAACATTAACCGCGATTCCATTTAGCGGCAATAAAATCGTTGAAGATGAAATAATGCGTATAAATCAGGTATTTATTGGACAATAGAATTAAACTGATTCCGACATTCAGAACAGTATTTCAAAGCAGAAATGGACTAAAATAATTTTTTCTACAATTTTTCACAAAATGAAAGTTGATCACTTCTAAAGAGATACAGATTTTAAATATTCTCAATTTGCGTCAGGACATGTCAACTTTAAGAGCTATTTAAAGCAGTTTGGAATTGTTTCAAGCTCACCCATCTGCATCTTGTACACCAATTTTTTGCTGAATGTTTACGGACTGAAGAGACAATTTATGCTTTGTCGAACTTTATTCACGATTTAGATTAGTGAGTTGTTTTTATTTTATTAATCCAAACGTGCGTTAGCCCAGAAGTATTATTCGTCTCGAAATGGCATTTTGCATCGAATCGCCAAAAGCGTTGAAACACTTTTCAGATTGCTGCCACTAAATTTTATTGCCTTGTATTATATTTAAAGAAATTGAACAATGAAGAATCTGTGTGAATGAATGTATGTTTTTTCGAATCGTGAAAAACCAACGGTACTTAGAACCATTAGTTTCGAATAACGTAGTCCTCCGCCGTTCTATGGACAACTGGAAGTCCAAATTTCAAATTTATTTTATTATCTATTTCATATTTTGTAAAATTTTAATAAATTTTTGATTAAAAATCTCAACTATTTCAAAGCGAGTAGTGGCAACACTGTACAGAATAAAAAATTTTTATTTCCAGCGCGCGAGACTGTCTATCGAAAATTCTAAAGACATGCAACTTTTAAATATTTTTAGCCCAAAGAATTTTTAGCCCAAGTGCTCTCGAAACGCATGTGTGGAAATGAAGAAAATGCTCCTTTGGGCGTTATATAAAATCTGAAAGCTTTCAGAGACTTTTTAATTTTTTTTCCGTTATTTTTTTTTAGAAATTTTCTTTTCCCTCTTTTGTCCAGAATATTTAAAGAGATTTCACAGAAAAAATTTAAATATAAATGTGGTTGTGAAGGACAAAATGCAGAGTTTATACACTATTTCTGTGAATGCATACAGACAATCTCTATTTCAGAAGAATATTTTAAAAATATAGCAAAAGAAAATATAAAGTATTTACCTACGAAATAAACGTCCAGGTTAGGAATTATAAAAATTGTAAATAATCTAATTCGATATGAATATTTTGAAATAGATTGAGAATGTAGTAAATTTCGAAAATTGTAACTAAGTTGAATTGTATATTTGTGATAGTTTTTTTAATTTAGTTAGAAAGATTACGCAATAAGCAATAATATGTTTCACAATTGTGAATTTGTGTTAAACGTTAGGTAAAATTGATTAATTTTAATGAACTAGTGATTAGGTGTTTTAGAAAGATGGAAAATCTCGATTCACAAAATTGTTAAATCAAAATATTTAGGTGTATCATATTTTATTCTAACTATTATGTTGAATTTATCCAGAAAGAAGGCCGAGGTGACCCTACTGGCGAAGCTAGAGAATCTTCTTCGGAGGACGAGTTAAGGGCGAGCTGCCCAGTATTTTAATTTGGTTAATTAGTTTATTTAGTTCTCTGATTGTTTCTTAGTTTTACAGGTTTGTTAGTATTGGTAGTACGGTTTATAAGTTAAGTTCTTTCCTTTTGCGTGTCTATTGTACGTTTGTTTATTTATTTTATTAGTGGTCAAACTTATTGTGTAAGCTTCGTGATATAGTTTGTGGAACTCGACGAGTTAGAAAGGTAATTCGCTTCTAGACCAACAAATCTGCAGGGTGTGTAGGGGTACAGAGGCGACTCGGAATCACATAGAAATGCAGGGTCGCAAATGCCGTATTTGCGAGCTATGATGCAAAGAAGCAGAGAACAAGAAGAGAAACAGCAACACATTAAGGCACAGAAACATTTAATTGAAAGTTTACATTGCAACAAGTGTTCGAAATAAAGACCAGAAGTCGTCTGGCAGGCCTGACAGTTGCGCTAGAAGGAATTCCTCACGTTTGGGAAGATTCCTTCCGGCAGTCTTGCAGTAGATGGTGCCGAACGGAAGTTGTGTAAACAACGATCCTGCTGGATGTCGTCATTTGTGATCCTCTTTCCGAGGTAGCAGGATGAACGCGCATCCAAACTATGAACTGGTCAACATGCTGATCATGTATGGAGCTGCGGATTGTAACGGACACACCGCTTGGCAATTGCACTAGAAAAGTTATCCCAACAGGTATGCTTCATGACCTTCGCAAGTGTGATCAGAAGGTTACGCGAGACTGGTTGTTTAGCAAGAGCTACAATGACTCGACAGTGAACGACGAACGACTACGGCATTTGCGATCCTGCATTCCTATGTGATTCCGAATCGTCTCGTATCCCCCTACAGAACCTGCAAGTTTGTCGGTCTGGTAGCAGATCACCCTGTATATTAATCTCAGATTTGTTTAGGTTGATAAATGCTAATAAAGTTAAATATCTTAAATGAATTCTAAGATATTATTCTGCTGTTCACTGCATTCTTATTTTAGTTATAAGAAATAAAAAAAGCAGTTATAAATATTCGCATAAGAAATTAAAAGTTTAATCTTCATTTATTTTAGGTATTAAAGGAATGTTTATATCTGCATTTGATTTTTTAAATAATTAGTGAGGTAAATAAATGCATAATTATTGTTGCTCGACGTCAGGTAAAGTAGAAAATTTGAACTTTAACTGAAATTTTTATTTGAATATTTGTAGCTAATACTAAAATTATTTGCATATGCATAATTTGAAAGATCTAATCGACGTTCATTTAGAAACGACGGAGAAATAATAATAAGTCAGATAGTTAGAAAAAACAATCATTTTCAATTTTTTAATCAGCACTTTCCCATTCTTAACAAATGTATACATATATTATAATAAATAAATTATCTCAATGAATTTGGTTTAAAATAATGAGCTATGAAATCTACGTTCAAATGACTTTTTTATGTTAACCTGATTAACACCCAAACATGTCATGTATATGCTGGTAAGGTTTCTAAGCAGCAGACTTAGAACATTATCCAATATTTTAGGTAACGTATGTATGTAAACATGGAGTGAAAGCCATAATTTTGCAAAATATTTACATTAGGTAATTCAAAAAGCTTTTAAATTCTGTCAGTTCGAACCATCTGGTGCTTCTTGTATTTTAAAAAGCATTGACTTGGTAAAATGTGTATTCTAAATCAAGTTAACTTAATATTATGATGTTTACACTTTTCTTCATTGCAAATAAAAAGGAGAAATAAAAATCATTTATTCTCTCTGCAGGGTGATTCAGTACACCAAAGAGGAAGACTCCCAGACCTGAGCCTTTTCCAAGCCATTAACACGGTTATACCACCTTCTCCTCCAGAGACGATCCAGCGGAGCACAACCCCCATGTTCAGCCCGGGCGACAGAATATTGAATAGCAATGGCAAACGGGCTCCAATCGACCATCAGCAGCGAAGCACAGGTCTTAATCTCTCTTCCAGCGTTGACAAGGGCAGCCAATAGCTCAAGACAAATCTTAATATCTAACCATGTATCGTCCCCACAACCAAGAGGCAGACAAGACAGTAGCAGTACGGTTCCTGCCGAGCCTGAAGCTACCACCGAAGAATTGATGGTTCTAATCACAGTGAAGACTGATTATGTAGAGATGAGCGAGATGTGTGACTAATGTGAGAAGATCATACTTTATAGGATCATTTCTGTAGTAGGACTAGCGAGTTCACTTACCAAACGTTGCAGGAGGAGTCAGAAACATAGTTACACGTTTGTTTGTATCTTGTAAACAATGAGCAGCTATATCAACCAGATGCATTTCAGTAGCACCTGTGTTCCAATCCCGGAGAAGGCATCGATGTTGGTAAACGTAATACCGTTTGTAAACAACAAATTTATTTCATAGTCTCAGACCGCTCGCCGTCTGTAACATTTTCATAATTCTTACCATATTTCATATCGATGCTACCATGTGTTTTTTTCAGGATATTTCTTATTGCAAGCAATGTTTTCTAAAATTTCGACGGTAACAAGCAGCAATGTTGCATTAAAATCAGGCTTAATGATATTACGATCATTTTAATATACCATCCCTCATTATAACTCCTTATTATATGTCCATTCATCTTTCATAAACATATAAGTTCGGACTTGTTTTGAAATGAAAAAGAGAAGTTTGAAATTCAATATACCATTAACCATTTCAATCTAAGATAAGATATACTACAGTTATTTCAAATTTCTGCTAATCTCAACAATGATATTCTCAACAACGGCTCAAAGCGAGCAAGTAATTAGCCTATGGGCAAATCATCTTAGTATTTATCATAACTCGAGTTCAAATTAGAACCTCAGTCTCATTTTCAAAAGGCTTTGTAAAGTTATAAGCCTGGAGAATTAATTGCATTCGAAAACTCCTTCACCTACTTAATCATTTTCGGAGAGAATATGTCACAATAATATTAATAATAATGAGGTACACTACTAGGTCCGTAATTTGAAGAATGCTAAAATCAAGAAATCTCTTTGAAGATAAAATGAATAGCCTTAATGCGATAAACAATTCGTTAGGTTTCGAGGACTAGGGCGGACGTTTGGTTTATTCCCTTTATTTGTGCATAATGACTAGGCTCCAACAGTTATCGCGCCATTAGGTGCTAATGACGAGACTTCTGAGCCGGGATTTCTGCTCACCTCAAAATTTAATTTCACCGCGTTGTGGAAGTCGTTAGCCAAAATGACAATCAATGTCCCGTGAATGGTATAACCTGATTGACACTTGATCTTATTGAAAAATAATTTCACGCTTGCTCTAGAAATTGTTAATTTGACTTAAAATGCGTATTTTATCTGGTTTTCATTTTCAGTGAAATGCTCCATGATTTCAATGGTTAAATTTATAAAATATATTCTTCAGCAAATTTGTCAAGTAAATGAGAGATGAATTGAGAAAAATTTTGTTAGATGTTATTCTGAAGTAATGAACGTTTTATTAGACATTTTATCTATCATTAAACATCTGTTTTATTTGGGTATATTTGTCTATCTGTCGTAATTTTACCTTGTAATTTTAGCTTAAGATTTAGAAATCTAATCTTTCCATTTAAATAGCTAATAAATCATCGAATTGACAAAATGGATTCATATGTACATATATCAAATATAGATAAAAAGAAACTATATAAACAAATATAGATAAAGCGGTAAGAAATTCAGAACCATAACTACCAAGACAAGGAAGAAATGAAATTTAAAACCAGTAAAATCCCAAAAATCTGCCAATAAAACATGTAAAATAATCCATTAACTTAGTGATTTTAAACCAGAAGATATCCTGAAAACAACAGAAATACATGTAACAGAAAATGAAATACAACTGAAATCTGATTGAAGGTTATCAAGCGGATGTAGATCAGATTCAGTCGAATCCCTCCTCCTAAGGAAACCACTGTTTCTGTTCATCCAAAATGAACTGATGAAACATTTTAAATTATATTTTTGGGATATTTTAAAATATAATACTGGGATATTGCTGTTAAAAAAATTGTGATACTGTATATATACAGGGTGCCCAGTAAAGTCGGGTACAACCATTTAACTCCCGAACGGCTGCAGCTATAATCATAAAAGTGGTGTTTAAGCATAGTAAAGTGGCTATGCGCTACTAGATAAGTACCTACGGCGCAACCTAGTGGAAACGGCGAAGTTCGTTTCCTGTGTCGAAAACGACAGGAGACAGAAAGGAAAAATAAATCACAAAGTTGTACAGAATGGTCGATTTACGCACTTCGTGCACATAAATGTTAAGTACAGAACGATTACAACGCGCATTTGTTTGTTGGCGACTTCCTACACTGTGGCGTGACGAAACGATCTTAGACAGAAAAAAAAAATCTGCTGCGTATTAAACATGACTTCCTTGTACGGAATATCAAATTATACTTATTTTTTCTTGCGTTTCATTTAAACTTATTGAATTGAATTAAATCTACTTCGTCGATAGTGCGTAAACCACAATAGAATAAATCCACTCTTTAAAATTCATTATATTTGTTTACCTAGGAACACTCTGGCGCTAGTTTCACTTAAAAGCGTTACATCTCATTCATTTTATGACTCAGAATGCACAAAAAGTATGTATATCATCTGAAGAATTATCTAATTGTTGCCACATGTTGTTTTCGAATACTATAATAAATCTAAAACGATGTATAAAAGAAATTAAACAAACAAACCAAAAAAGAACAGTTTTTCACTGACAATTCAGTATTTCCCATTCAGTTAATTCAGGTCTCACTTCGCGACAAGGCAGAAATGCATAAAAACTGAAAATATCCATCTTAAAAATTACGAAGTAAATCTTAAAGAACTTATTTCCTCCCATAAATTCCAGAATGAGTTAAGCATGATTTAATTCGCAATAATAAAAGAAGACATTATCTTTGTTGTTGCGAAGCTTAGTTTCTCTAGATTGGCAACACGTCCACTATTCTGCTAAGTTTCAAATGTACACAAAGATGGCTGCTATGATAATAATAGTTAGGCTTAGCCGCACTTAAACAACTTTTAAATTGTTGATAATTCTACAAATATTTAATGGAGATTTATTAAAGGCATAAAAACTTTAACCGGAAGATAACAGCAGCACAATTGAATTATTTTAAAGCCAAAGAAAAAAAAAATGCACGATTTACAAAAGTATAACAATGAAGAAACTGACATCACTGAGCGAAGTAACAGAGTGGATATATATATATATATATATATATATACTTTGGTGCGGCCGATTGTAACCGAAAATAGTAGGTGCACATCTCTATGTTATAGCAGTCATATATATAAAATTTCATCCTTCTGAGGCTACTCGTTTCTGAGTTATGCTAGATACATACGTACGTACGCACAGATGCCACGAGAAAATCTCTTCAGAATACATTTTAAATCAATTTTATAATTTTTTGAGGAAAAAAGAGTCCTTTTACTTACAGATGTCACACAAAAACTACGTTAAATTGCATTCGATAGCTGTCAAAATGGATATTTCTTTGAAATATGCTATCCGAAATTTTTCGCGATTACAATACTTTCTTTTTTACTTCGTGAAAGGAAGTAGAAAACAACTAGTTGTCACCAGCTATTGTGATTTTCCATGTGTCAAGTTCTCTCCGTCAGCTGAAATACACATCTGGACCCTTTCTAGAACTTCATATTCCTCGCATTGCAGCACAGCGGGTGACTCGTTTGAGCAGGCATCTGTAATGCTTCAATGAAGTTTCTGCAAGGTTTGTGGAAGGTCGCATACATCTGCTGTTTGAGGTATCTCTACAGGAAAAAGTCCGTTGAAGTCAGGTCAGATGAACGTGGAAACCATTCTTCAAAATCACGATGCCCGATTATTCTTTCTCCGAGTTCCTTCATCAGCTGCTGCTCCGCTTGTGACTTCCTGTGGGCAGGCGCGCTTTCACGTTAGAACTATCCATTCCGGAATTAAAGCGACGTCATCAAAATCGCGTATTTCGTCTTGCAGAAATTCTAAATACCGTGCGGCCGTTAACGAATCTGGTAAAATATTGGGCCAATTAGTGTGTTACTGAAAATTCGATACCAAGCATTAATCGAAAACCGTATTTGATGTCAAACGTCCGCAGAACATGATGGATTTTCTAGTGCCCAGTAATCGCTGTTCTGGTGTACATTTCATTCCTCGAAAAGAATGCCTTTTCCGTTCTCATTATATCTGCGAAGAATGTTGGTTGGACCTGTATCTGGTTCATAACGAAGTTGCACCACGTGAAACGACTCTTCCGTCCCAATTTTCACTTATCTCTCTTGTGATGCTGTTTCAATGTGTGAAGACGTATGATATGACATCTTCCGGTTGTAGTTTCCAGCCTAGCTTAGCTGCTGTGGCGGATTGAAGTCGGCTAGTCAAGCAGCCTGTCTCCCTTAAATGTTTCACAGCATGTAGAACTGTTTTGTATGAAGGATGCGGGCCTGCAGGCTACCGCGTTGCCAACCTTGCCTTGCGCCCCAAATCACCGTAAAACAGAACCATCTAACGAAAGTCACTCCGTGACAATGAGCTTCAACATGCAACCCCGAGGAAATATCTCTTTTATAGCTGTCTCAGATGAACTGGTGTGACGTTTCATACACTGTCTGCATAATGCACGAATTTGCACGCGAAGCTCAAGTTGCGTTGAGTTGATGAGTTTCTCGACACGATTGTACACGATCTGTATATTGTCTACACTGTTTGTAAAGACAAACATTACAAGGATGCAGCCCGTGTGATTTGAGCCACAGTCCTCCTTATTGTGAGTTACAAGCCATACTACCGTAGTGAGGAAACAAATGTGCGTTTTCAGCATTCTGGTTTTAGCATTCGTATCCACAAGGTGTCCTTTCGTACTAAATCAACGATTGTCTGCAGCTTTGTAATTCACTTTTTTTTCCTATCTCGCATTGTTTTCAAGCTAGAAAGACTAACGACGGCGTTTCCCAGCAGGTGGCGCTGTACGCTGTTTCACCTAGTCGCGCATAAACACTTTACTGTACTTAGACACCACTTTTGTCACTATAGCTGCAGCCGTTCGGAGACTAAACGGGTGACACCGGACTTAAGTGGGCAACCCTGTATATATATATATATATATATATAAAGTTCATATAAAATACCTACATTCGCTCATAAAACATACATTCACGTTCATTCATAAAGCAACCGTTCATTCAAAAAGCATCATGTACACATGTAATATATATTATAAGGTATTTCTCCTGCCTCCTCTTAATGCCTTCGTGGTGTAGCGGTCAGCACGCTCGGCGCGTATTCGAGAGATCTGTGGTTTGAGTCCCAGCGAGGGCACTGCTAATTTTTCATCTTTCCTGTTTAAAAGATATCCTAATGTCCCTACAATACATGTATATAAGTAGCGAGGGAGCATGTTTCAAAAGTGACTTTTAGACGTGTTTTTATGAACATTAATTCTTTAATATTAATGCGATATTAGACATGGTCAAAAATGAATGACGGATGAATATATATATATATATATATATCAAATCTATATTTGCTTCCAAGTAAAAAATAGTTGAATTATTTTAGAATGCTTGCATTGCGATTACCTCGATACATACTTTCTCGTGCACTAGATAGATCATGGAGGAATCAGGACAGAATATTAATTCAATTTACCATCATTAGACGTATCTTTTTTCCTCCACTGTGAGGCATTTAATCATTATAGGCTTCGGCCAATACTAAGACCGGAAGTAATGGCCAGTTTATTACGGAGGCATCTAACCGGTGTGCTACCGTTGCCTCAAGTGAAGGGGCAGACAATTTACGTCCATGCCTTTTTGGGACTCAAATTAAATCACCAACCACTTTCCCATCGGGGCGATTCATTAGGCGTATTTTGGGAAAAATGTTTCATTAAAATGGGTACTAGAAGAGGAATCAACTGTATAGCTGCTGTGCGCATTAACTTCGTAGTTCAGGAAATAACAATGTTCAGAAAAAGTAAAAAGCTGGAAAGCAAAGCAAAAACTCAAAGCAAAAAATTTAAACTTCGTAATTCAATTTTTTGCTTTGAGTTTTGCGAGATATTGATATTTCTCTCATGAAACTTAAATAAATAATCTTAATTCTTTGTTCTCTGGCGCTTATTTTGAAATATCTATATTTTTCATCTTTTAAACCCATTCTAATGAAAAAGTGTCTTTTGGGTCTCTTTCTCTCTCACTGTACAAAAATACATATTTCCGTTTATAGCATGTTTGGTTTCTTGAATTATTTGGAAACTGGAGTGTTTGAATTGTAGTTGAAAAATATCTTGAAGCATATGTCTTTTTCCAAAGTAATGATATGGCTTTTAATGTTGAATTCTTTCTCCTTTGAACGATAAGGTCGAGTTTCCTGCGGCATTTTAACTAAGGTTTTATTACTTAATTTCATTTAGCATTGTTTTATACTTTAATTTATCTAATATTAGTCAAAATATGATTTTAAGACTTTAAATTTGTTCGCAGAATGTTACTGAAACATATCTAAGCAGCGATCAATCTAATCTACTTTGGTTCATAATACTTCTGAATCTTTATCAATATTATTAGCTCAAATTACTTATAGATATGGTATAGTTAGTTGAGTCGGCAATAAATAAATTTTATAAATTTAAACCATGTGTTTCTAAATTACTGGAACAAAAATTAAGTGATAGTAAAACAAACGGAAGCAAAAAATTTCAGAACAAAAACTGAAGATCATCAGAATGCTTGGTCGCAAGTAGTACTTCGGTTACGCACTCGATGGTTCCATTAGGTGCGTGTTTAAAACCGGGGGGTTTCGGCAAACCCATTAGCTAGTCAGAATTGATCACTATTCGAGCAGATTAGCATTCTGCGTAGGTTCTGGTCGACAGCTATGTTGTTCGTACTGTCTGGTCGACTTTAAAGAGAGCTCTTTCTCTAGTTATTTCACTATTCAAAGATACTTGCACAGATACCGGAAATGAGAAGTTTTCATGCTGACACGTACAATGTGGCAGACGTGTACGAACGCCGGCAATAACAAAAAATATAACGTTTTAAGTCGAATAGTAACCTGAAATTAGAGCTAGAGTTGTAGGCCAGCGCAAAGTATGTAAGATGGATTTCTGGCAGAAACTTGGAATATAATCGAAATATTAGGTGCAGATATGTTTATGGATGAAGCCGCATTTATTCTTGAAGCTATTTTCAATGCACACAGTGTATATGATTGGGACAGCTCTAATCCGAGCACAATACGCCCAAATTTCTAAACAAGGAACAGTGAATGTTAGGTTAAGTGTCACAGACTGACTTATTGGCCCATGTCCTCTCACCAAAAAGTCTGAATAAGGACAATTACCTGTTATTTTTTAATAAGTGTTGCCGGAACTATTCCAATATGTACTATCACCTGTTTTCCTCCAGAAAAAGAGAGTTTAGAATTATGGCGCTCTAGTCAGGGCTACTTTCTTGCATGCCACATTTCATGGCGAGTGAACTGGTCATACGAACGCTCAGCCAATCTGTCTTTTAACAATTTGTTTTTATGTGGGCTTCTTAAATCCATCATTTATGAGACTCCTTTGAATACAATGAGGGATTTGTTAAACGGCTTACAGTGTGATATACCTGGTACTTTTCAGATCATAAAGGATCACTTAAGTTCATTATTGTTAGATTTGCTTAAAGAATAGCTATCACTATTTTACACACCTTTTGAGAATTACACACCTTTTGAGTATATGTCCGTAATTCCTGATGTGTGTATGCAACATTTCATTTGTTTACTGCACAATCCTGAAATTTATGCATTTCATATTACATTTATTTTTCATATCAGACAGTTTATGATGCTTTATTTAATTCATTAAAGCTTAAATTAACTCATTGGAGCTTTGTTTCGGTCTATCGTACAGTCCGTGTTTTCTCCCTTTCGGGTCGAATTGTGTTTTGGTTCTGAAACTGGACGCCCCCTCTAGAGCGGAACCACTGCCCTTGCGAAGTTTAAAAAACAAAAAACTTAAAACTTGAAATGGATAAAAAAGAAACCGTCAGTAATGATTTCGTCTTCTCTGTCATCTAAAATATAAAGATTTTAGTGCTACAGGAACAATTCAAGAAATCTGCATGCAAATGTGCTCACTAGAAAAGGTTAGATGTGTCCGTAAGAAACACAAGGGTTATTATGATTTCCATTATAAAGAAAAAAAACAAAATAATCTCTGTCCGAAGGAACGACGATTCGATTGTAACTGTAGGTTCAACATTTGGAAAAATTCAGCTCGTAAAAAGTGCTTCCCATTATTCAAGAACATACAGGAAAAAGGATTTTGTATCTCAGCCTTATCTTATTGAACAATACAATGCCAAAATCGGATGAGTCGATTTATGTGACAATTAGTAACCAATAACAGAATAAAAAAGAGTTCGTGGTGATACATGGTAGTGGCCAATATTTACTAATTGCATTGATGTGTACTTGAAAAATGCATGAAATATATCACGACTTTCTACTAATAAAAAGCTTCTTTTAGATTTTAAACGTGAGATTGCATTATTCCTTTTTCAAATTTCTATTGAGAATGCAGAATTGGTCAGAAATATATCAGCAACAGGAAGACTAAATTCAGCATTACATGAATATGGTAGATATTTTATCTTAAGGTCCGAGGATAATAGTAGAGTTCGTTGTAAAGAATGCCATAGCCATACTGTTTATTGATGCAAAGTATTCTAATGTAGCTTTACATCATGATTGTGGTGAAGCTTTTCCATGCTTTAACCTTTCAATTGAAAATAATCCGTATTTGTAAAATAAATATAATGTAAATTTTGTAATTAAATTAATTACAAGTTAAGTGATTTGTCGATTAATAAAACGTTGTACAGTTAAAAGGTAATACAGTGCTTCACTCAAAGAAAACTTCGCACGAGTACGATCATACACACTAACCATCCGTATTCTTATTCCGCTGACGCTGCGCGAAAGCAACACTCGATTTTTCCACATGTAAGAGCCTTTTTTATTTTCAGTGTAAATATATGTTATAAATACTTGATTTAATAATTATTATTATTTGTATAAGAAAAAAATCATTCCGTGTAGTTTAGGCGGTTAATGGGCTAATGACTACTTACACTATACGCAAAGAATGCCATTTAGGGTTCAAACATTTCGTTATTGTACCCTTCGTTCTCCTAGACTGTGTGCCAACCTGTTTCACGTAGTCTTTATTTAGAACAGAGAGAAATGTGGAGTTGAACCTAAAAGAAAAGCAACGTAAAGGTATTTTTGTTTATGGATAAAATATGAATCGTAACATCCTAAACGAGAATGATTTTAAGGGTCAGTATCTTTTCCGTTAAAACTTACAGAAATGATGAAAAGAATACCAAAAATATCAAAACAAAAATTTAATCGAAAGTTCGTTATATCCGATTTTCATGCTTTTGGAAGTCCGCTATAGCAGTATAAAATTGCATTAAGTGCGCAGCAAATTTTAAAGGACCAAAAGTTTCCTTCGCTAAATTGGGGGCTTGTTACAGTTGTATTGGGGTCTCGTTACTGAAATTAATCTGCATGTTTTTGCTATACGTTGGCTTTTACATCATTAAGTGATTATTTTTATCATTTAATGCTTGTTGTCACGTTTTACAGTGAAGTTCTGCATAATTTCAGCATATTTTCTATAGCTTAGAACTCATAATATTTTAATTCCTTCTTAATAACTAAACCTTGATCTTGAATCTACCAATATTTGTCCACAGAAATTTGTTAAATCTAAAAATATTTCCTGAATTTGCCTAAGTATTTGAAACAAAATTAAAGTTATAACGTGTTAAAAGGAACTGCTGCGTCTTAAATGCATTTGGTGATTTCTTTCTGCACATTGATTCTAAGAAACTCCTATAAAAAGTATTTCCAAGGGCTTAGCTATGATGCTTGCAAAACTTTCTAGTGCAGAACTGTAAAAAATGGTGGTCCGTGAGCGGAATGTTATTATGTATTTATTACTTGCTCAGCCGTTAAGAAGTTAGGAAAAATACGAAAACGCCCATGCCAGCCCGTTCGCAGGACTCTAACCTCGGATTGGAACTACCAGTGCTTAGCCTCTTTTAACGCTCGGCCGCTGGCGAGACTTGATCTGAATAGGCTTTCCAGTTCGTATCAAGAGAACAATGATTTGGAGTTGGAGCTCAGTTTCCCGCATGGGCTCCAAAACATAGTTGAAAGATTATATCTGCAGTTTTTAATAAAACTTTTGCCTTACTTAAAACTAGTAGCAATGATACATTGCTTGATAATAAATTATAAGGTAGCTTTGAAGGGCAATTATCCAAAGCGCAACTCGATTTATGCCCTAAAGTTCTGTCTCTCAAACAGGAACGTAATAAATCACGTGTTTCTATATTTCACTTAGAAAAAAAATCAACATTTAGAAATGTTTATTTGTGTGGAAATACATTCTTTAATTTGAGATTATCAAAAATCGCTTCAGAAGCTACTTTACAGAGTTTCGTTTACTATATCTGCGATCTGAAATAATAGGAAGTAATGTGTATGTCTCTGGCACTTGTAAAGTCAGTGAATAAATATGGTTATAATAAAATGCTTGATTATATACAATAACTTACAAACTGATGTGAATAAGAGAGAATTTCCACACAACACTTGATTTCCTGAGATTGGGCAGGTTTAATTTACATTTGATATTTAATTGCGACTAGTATTATCAGTTCACTGTAATACCTTTCGGTGTTGTTATCTTGGAGTAATTGTTCTTTTATACTGTATTACATCCGTATTATATGTTGAAAAAAGCTCTATTACAGGTTTAAATGATGGACCTCATTCCAAAGAAAACAAGTAAAATACTGATATTAAGTGAACACTCGTCTATACCACAGAGGGACATTGCTAAAGTGTATAATGCAAGCTTCTGTGTTTTAACAAAATTCTTAGACGGTTTAAACGAAGCAGGCAGTTCATGACTCCAGGTGAAAGGAAAGTATGACAGAAATAGAAAAATCTAGTTCCAGGAATGACTCCCTTGAAATAAGAAAATCCAAACAAATTTATGGGATTTGAGCTCTTAATAGATATAAAAGAATCATGTATTCATGTTCACGACTCCACACTTCTCCACCACTTATTTTCAGATGAAACTCATTTGGTCATTGTCATAATGCCAAAGGTCTTCCTACGTCAGAAAAACACACAGCAAAAAATGGACTCCTAATATATCGACAAGTGTGTAAAATACTCTTTTAAGGAAATGTTTTGGTGGTGGTGTTCTGTGTATGGGCCAGCATCACCATTGCCAAATGTTATGATGAATTTCGACAAATATATCAAAGGTATTAAAAAACGTAATTCCTAAACTTAAAGAACTCTAGTCAACGGGACATGACATAATTTAACAAGACCTCACTCTGTGCCAAAGGTCGAAAAAAGTCAAATTATTTATTGCAGAAAATGATGTTATGCTTTTAGTTTGGTCAGAAAATTCGACCGACCAATCGAAAACATAAGGGAAGGATGCAGAAAATGAACTGTACAGATAAATAGAGGATGACATCTTCTTTAATCCAAGTATTGTTTCAGGGGTATGAACTAAAGGTAATATGCCCAACTCTCATTAAATTTTTTCCAGAAACTTGTCAAACAAGTCATGCAAACCAGAGGTGGTCATATTTCGCATTGTGAAGTAACATATTATAATAGTTTTCAGTGTTTCAATAAAAATACCTAAAATCTTCTGTATTCACATTAATTCGCACACTTAATGCAATTACTTACGATTATGATTCGTAAGAAATACTCTTATTTGCAATTTTCTATTTATTATATTATTTTTCTAATTTCTGTTTAGTAATGGAATGCCTTTTTGACCCTCAAACGTATTTTTAATAGGATATTTCTGGCCTGTTGACACATTTTTCTTTGCAGCCCTTCCCCTTTTCTCATGCATATAATTTAGTTCATAAACTGTTAAACATTCAGTGATTTTTAACTTTCATTCATTGAATAATTTTGCAAGTATTTTGCATGTTTGTGGACCAGAAATTTATGAGTTTGAAAAGTTCATTATTTCTGCATTTTTTTAAAATAAAATTTATGATCTCTATGCTCAAAATTAGAAGGCATTCTCTTTGCTTGTTTTGATCTGTAACTTTATTATACATTTATCATTAAAACTGCAACAAAGGCGGATTTTATTATTAATTTCTCCTGATAAGTTTATTTAGGAATTACGCTCCAGCGTATTTGCTGCTTGGGGATCACATATGAACCTCCATGCATAACAATATTGGGCAGAGAATGAGGAAAAAGGAAATAAACATTAAAATAAACATTTAAGGTAGAAAATTTGCATTAAAACAGTCTTTGCACATGCAATATTCAATTGAATAAACGCTGTACATACGAATTTAATAGAAATTACTAAACATAAATATTTGGACCACCAATTACTTCGCAAAAATATCAACAACATCATTTGCGTTAACTTATCGAAAAGTGTGTTTTCCGGCTAACAACCACCATCTGCGATATTTGTATGAAGTTTTAGTGAGATTACGTGCTTGGAAATATGTTGTTACTCTGTGTTGCATCCGAAATGATGTAATTACATGTTCTTCGATGAATATATTCAGTCGAACTTTAACCATTATTGGATGCAACTGCTTTTAAAATTTGTCGCTTTTATATATGTTTTGCTCCAAGATGTCTAAAGTGCACACTTCAGCTCCAACGGTAATAGTTCGATAATTACTAATAAGAAATAAAATGAAAAGATGCTCGTTTTCAACATTATTTGGAAATGAAATTTGGGCAAACGGAAAGCAGTTTTGATGCCATTTTATTGGTTTAATGTCCATGACATCAGTGTGTACGTTTCGTGTTAATTAGGGTTGAAATCTCTTACTGAAAACAGCTGGTGATGATAGAGGTCCTAACGGACAAGAATGTAAACATTTCAACTTCCGCCTCGCTGAGTGTATCAATTAAACAAGAACGATGATTCATTAAGCGTAATGTTATTGACTGAAAACGGGTTAAATGTACCTCATGGAAGCCAGAGTAGCACGTGTCACGTGATTTGTGCTCCTGATTAGCGGGAATTTCATTTGTATAGGAATGTGTAAACAGCTCAGTTATTACCTCTGGATTTCATCCTGTCTCAAATATGTGTGAAATTTAATCATTTAATCACGGAACAAACTCGTAAGCTGGAGAAGGTACGCATTCGACTCATTAAAATTAAATGGATTAAAATGTGATGTTATTCCTCGCATCACGTGTAGAAATGAAAAGTCAGGAAATTTATATCTCTGAAGATTTCAAGAACTGACGTAAATAGGGAAATAAGTTCCATGGAAGATTTAATCTAAATTACACTAATTGCTCGGCATTTATTTAATGTTTTCAGTTTGGTAATTTTCATTTTGTCGATAAACACACAAACATATACATGCATATATACATAATACAAAATATATGACTTACGAATCTTCTTCTAATTATTAATATTATATAGATTTTATTCATTAAGTCGCATATTTTCTGCATTTTTTTATTCTGTATGCAAATTTTCGTTTAAATATTTGACATAGTTATTTAGGTATTGTATATACTGCATATAATTGTATTTAATTATTGCCTTTGCTTTATTATAAACATATTATGTAATCAGCAAGTGCATGATTATACGTATCAAAAGGGATACGCAAAATGGCGATACACTCCGATACTGACATTTTAGTCTAAGATGTTCTTATTCCCACTCATCATCACAGATTTCATTTTCGTGCTTTCTTTTCACATTTGATTGTTTTCTGAGTACTTTACTGTAAACGTATTAAGGTTAACTATATAGCTTAGTTAATATGATAAAGTATTGAATATTTATCATTTAATAAATTATAAAGAACTCTGGATAAGACTTCATGGAAATATGGCACACGAACTGAGAGGTATCACTATAGAAGTGAATGCCTCAGTAGGGACAGATTAGAATAAGAGAAAGACCATAAATTAGTAACGCAAATTTCAATTTTTATTTCTTTTTTATTCAATTTTATTTCAGAAATTATTTTTGAACTTTAAAGCACCTTTTAAAATGTGTTTAGCTTCTTTGTCTCAGATGAAAATACTATATAACTAAGTTTCTGCATGTTAGAATATTTTTTATTATAGCCATAACTAATAGAGTTAAAATACTGCATCGCAAACACACGTTCACGCAGACACTAATAAAAACTAAAATATTTACCAAAAAGAATGCATATTGTTTTAAATTTGTAATAAAGAGAAATGTTTAAATAAATTGCGTAAATATTATCCTTTGGGAAAAATTCTAACCAGATACATTTGTAAGATTTATTTTAATCAATTGTAATTGCTTATATTAAAATCTATTCTATGCTCCTACTCTTTCGTGAATTCCAAGAGAATATGTAAAAGAAAAGGGTTTGAAGTAGAAAAGGATCTAAATTTGAAACAGAGGAGTAGACAACTTTAGCAGGTCGTAAAGAAATTATGTCTGATGACGCTGTGTTTTTGGGTAATTTGCCAATTTTAGGCTCTGAGCTCAAGTTATATAACCGTTGTAGTGTTGATTTCTGTTGTATGAATGCTTACATTTCCGTTCTTCTAACAAACGCTTGCTATCCCTGTGATGAAGTTATAATTTAGTTTTTTATAAAAGGACCCAGTAAATTAGCAGACGTCTTTCATAAAGGCGTATAGTAATACTTTGAATCAGCATTTTGGATTAAAACTGGTGAACGGTGATTACTTTCGTTTTCTTCTTTTGCCCTTAGCGATTGTAATGGCGGCTATGGATCTTAACCACGTGTGCATCGAAAAGCTAAATGACCGAAATTACTATACTGGGAAATTTAAATAGGAAATCGGGCTGGATTAGGGAGGATTTATGAGAATTTATTATCACGGAACCTCCATCTCCAATAACTATAAAGTAGGTTTTGAAAGACGGAAAAGCTAGAGCTAGTTATGGAATACTTTCAAACAATACCATGAAAAGTCAACCCTGTTCCGAAAGGTTGGGCTTTTGAAAAAGTTGTGTAATTTGCAGTACAGCAATAAAGAACGGATGAGCGATCATCTAATGAAAATGGTAATTATTTTGGATCAACAATAGTGCTAGGTGAGAAAATTTCAGAACTTTTTTTATTCGTTGCATTTATTTTAAGTAGATTAGCTGAAAATTATAATAACAGCTTTTAAAACACGACCAGAAGCGATAATAAACGCTTGTTATCCCTGTGATAAAGTTATAATTCAATTTATTATAAGAAATAATAGCCTTTTAGTTTTTTTATATTTATGTCTTATTCATTTAGCATTGTCAATTAAGCCTCGCGCGCTAATTCATCTGACACACCAAAAGTTAAGAGCAGTAGTTTGAATTAAGCCAAAAGGAGTTTAACCTTTTACATTTACCATAAAACTTCATTTTTAAAGAAGAATTAAATATTTGTATTTGCTGTTGCTAAATATATCTGTTATTACTTCTTTAAAAATGCGAAAGTCAAACTATATTTCGTATTTTTAAATAAATTAACTACGTGTTAGAGCTAACAGATACGAGTTAGCTACGATTCCAGTTTGAAATAAAGAAGTTTGCAAGCATCAGGGTTTCACCTATATACACATCATTATTGCCTTTAGGTTCAAAAGGTGACACTTTTTATTCTTTTTTATGCATCCCGTTTAAGAACTTACTTTAGCCTTACGTCGTATTAATTCTCCGAAACCATTAAACCTTTAAATTAATACTTGCCTGTTATCATACCTTATGTATTTGTGTATGAAAAAATGTGTATATTCCATTGTATTTTAATTTGATACATTACTAAAGCGTATGATAATCTTCAAAGGATAGTTCTCCAAATGATTATAATACTGAGCTTCCATTTTGCCTATAAATTACTGAACTCTATAAATTTGAAGAGACATGAGGTTATTTGGAAGCAGGATATGTAAAAATGAGGGAGATGTAAAAATGAGGGATTGACCGGGACTCGAACCACGGACCTCTGGAATACGCGCCTAGCGTGCTGACCACTACACCACGAAGGAATTCGAAGAAGTCGGGAGAAATACCTTATAAAGCAGCAAGAAATTCAAATTATTCCAGAAACATAATAGCTTTATTTCAACAGTAAAATAAAAGATTTTGGAACCAAGTGGTGATCTGTCTTTTCATTAATTGCGGCAGAAGACGAACGTTTTCTTGTATACTGATGATGTTATTTATTAATAGGTTGTTATTTTTTACACCACATCCACGTATTTCCTTTTTGAATGAATTCAAAAACGCAAGGGAAATAACATTTTTTACTTGCATGTGGCGGGATTAATAGTTTTAAAATGCATTAATTTTGAATTTGCATCAAGTATAACGCATCAAGTATTTGTACTGTCTGAATAAAGTTTCTGATATTTCGAATTAATTTTAATTTTTATAAAAAGAGAAAATTTGAGAAAGACTTAAACACAAACATATGCAACATAAACATATTTTTATGAACTCAAAATCAAAAATCCGAAAGCTCTTTAGAGTGGATAGCAGTTTTTTAGTCTGAGTGTTCGTTATATATCCACATGCAAGTACGGTAACGGTAAAATTAGAAGTACTGTAAGGAAGATGTAGTTTAATACTGAAGAATGTGAATTAGGTGCAATAACGTAAAGTTACTTCAATTTTCCGTCAGTTGTAACATTCTTCCAGGTCTCAAAAGTGCAGATTATTTTTAGTTGCCGGTTTATATAAATACATGAAATAAAAGTTAAATAATTTAGACTGTAAATGAGAAAATATATCAATCAGAAATAACTGGAAACTATAACAATATCACAATCGATGAATTAGAAGAAACAATTCAAATGGCTTTAGCTGTTGCTTTCCAGTTAAATACAAATGCAAAAAGATAAAAGCAGTTTTAAAAATAAAAACACTTGAAAAAGAGGGAAATTATTTGAACCCTTTAAAACGGATTTAACTCTTAAACATTTCAATTAATTATAAGTTCAAGATGCCTGTGACCTCATTTTAAAACTTTTTCATTTTACTGGAACCAAAGCAATTTAATTTTACGACCAGAATATTTTCGGAGCAGGGGAGTTTTGAAAAGGAAATAATAGACCCGCTATGTCACTTTCCGTTGCACTTTTTGCGCCCACTTTTATAAGGCTCTATAACAATTGTTTTAACTATTTTGTTCCCTGTTTCTTAGTGGCTATTAAGAGCATCTTAAGCATTTTTATGTTTGTAACTTTTACGTAAAGGAAACCATGCTGAACTTTTGGCTAACCTCCCAAATCTTTCAAGTCTAAATCTTTTGTACTTAAGTGATAAAATGGGCATGCCATGCTCTGATTGTTCAGGGTGGAAATGTTTCTAAAATTAGAATAGCCGTTTAAGAGCAAAACTAATTGTTTGTGACAAGTTTAAAATTAAATTTTAAATTTAAACTGCTTCTATAAAATTTGATTAAGATGCATTATAATTGCTTTAGAAGCGCGTAATATACCGAATATAAAAAGAAAACATTTCGTACCTATTTTTCAATTTAATGTGTTGCTAATTCCTCCAAAAGTGCTTGAGTGATGAGAAATATATTTTATAAAGTAACTTAATATTCGATGTACACGAATGAAGAATGTATTTTTTCTAGATTTTTCGAGCACTTTCTATTTAATTACACTGAAAGATACTAGCGCATATTTACGGATTTAAATATAGTGAAATAAAACCAAATCGACCAAACTATGGTTTAGAACAATGGGTAGTCATCTTATCAGGAATTAACCCATCATCCCGTGCTGTAAGTGTTTCTGTTCTGCTCTGTGAGTGGCATAATGTCCAATGGATAATTTAGATTAGTGGCTTGAGTTCCAACTAGCGTATAATTGAAGTTTCCTGTTCCGAAAACCGTAATGTCTCTGCGATCTTCAGGAAATTTTATTTCAGTTCAGGAATGGTATTCTTAAGTTAAATGTTAAAAGTAGCTTGCTGTTTATTTCAAAATAAAATAGCATTAAAATATATATTAGAAATTTAATAAATTATTTTCATGTTAAATTATGAACGCCGCAGGAAAAGAAATTTAATATTGTTACGAATTTCACATTTATTTGGCTATTTATTTAGAATTGTAATTAGATTTGCTTCATGTTGCCTTAGCAACGCAGACGATTTTTGAAGAGAAAGCTACGTCGAAAAAAAATAACAATAAAAATAAAAGAGCGTGTGCATTTAATGCTTAATAAATAAATATCTCGTAATTACTGTTGCCATCCAGAAAAATCTAGAAATATCGTGATTGTTCTACTGATAATTAAAAAGCTTATAAAAGCCGAGGTGAAACACCTCATCTCAGTCGTAGTTGTAGTTGTTGTTGTAGCTGTTAAACCTGTAGCTGTAAAAAGCGAACTGCTGTTTGTTTACTTAATGCTGTATTGATTGTAGCGATTTCGCTGTGAGATAGAATTATTTTATTTGTTTTGAACTGAGTTTTCGCTAAACGTTTGAGATATTGTGATATTGTGCGAAGATCTGTGAAGAAATATTTCAGCATTTTAATTTATTTCTTGTGGAAAGAATAAATTTTTGTTAACTTTTTAACGACTTGTGCATTCAATATATAACGAACCCGTACGCACGTAACTATTTTTGGTGTCAGGAGTGGGGTATTTTGAATGCCATTAACTAGAGCAATGGAAGAACAATTAAGGCAATTTATGGCAGCCTTTGCTGCATTTAAAGATGAGATGAAAGATTCTGTT
>KK113018.1:403385-439670 GCA_000611955.2 Stegodyphus mimosarum | reverse complement strand
ATTCATTAATTACAGCAGCAAGTTTCAAAGCTAAAATAAATATAATCATTCTTGTGTTAATATATTTTATGAAAAAAAAAGCATTTTTATATTCAAATGGCACTTAATGTTCAATAATGATATAATACCGCTTTAGATTCACGAAATTAGGGAGCGAGTAAAAGCATGCAGAAATAACTTTTATATGGTTTATAATTTAATTATGACTCTCGGGGTTTTCCGGAAAAATACTTTTGCTCCTAGAGTAAAGGATGCACTACTTAAATTCCACGTGAGGATGGTGATTGCAGATTCTATGAATTTAAAATTAGGTCAGCTAATTTGACATCAAAGCTTAGGAAGACTTCAGATTCTTACAACACTAGAAAGCAAATTAAAATTTTGTTAATTTTTTATGAATAATTGTACAAATATATGGTGATTTATAATTTATTTTACCCTTAAAGATGCTTGCTTTGAAGTACTTTCAACTATATAATATAAGCTTTTCTTTTACATAGTTAATAGATATTTTTTAATGCTACAGATGTGAAAAATGAGCAGTGTCCTCGCCGTGACTCGAACCTGGACCTCTCGAATAGGCGCCGAGTGTGCTACCATTACACCAGGAAGGCATGACGAAGGAAAGAAGAAAATTCTTTGCACAATCCCTCTTTTAAAGGTCGACTGAGGATTAGGGGACCTAGTCGCCAAATCCTGGTGGTTATGAATCCTGATCCACCATCTTTTTACTTCCGGCGCCACTGTAGAGACATAAAGTTATTTTAAGCAGGGGTCATGAAAAATGAACAATGCCCTCGCCGGGACTCGAACCTGAACCTCTAAAATATGCTCAGAGTGTGCTACCGTTACACTACGGAGGCTTGCAGAAAGAAGGAAGAAAATACCGTAAACCTTCTTTAATACAAATATCCAAATATAGCTGAGAAAATGCTAAAATAATCAGACATGAACTGATACTCGGATTCAAATGATGGACATCTATTTCTTGTTACGGTTTAGAAAGTTCAGGACATGGCTGTAGGTAATCCCAAAGAAATCAATTAATAATAAAATTGTTATAATAATAATAATAATAAAAATCCCGTGTATAAAACTGCAGATACACAGTTCTTATCTTTTGAGGTTTTTATGTTACTTTTGCAAACAACCACAATTTAACAATGCAAGTTTTGAAATAGCTTTGTTTAACAATTGTATCCCTTGACTCGGCCTGATAAGTATAAAAACATTTAAAAATTACCCCAATTTAAAGACTCTTTATAAAGGGGTATATTTACTGTGAAGAAAACATAAAAACTGTGAATAATCAGTGAGTGCGAATCAATATTTAAGTATTTTGTAATGTATAACATACTGAAAATAGAATACAACATGTAATTAGTGTTAAAAATTTGAAGAAAAAAATATACCAGATTTAGGCCCATACCGGGTTAACTGGCAGATGGCAATTAGAATTCTTTAAACGGAATAAAAAGAGAAGAACATGGAAAACTAATTTTTTAAAGATCTGCGGGAATGCGTTTAAGAGCCAGTACAGCTGTATTAATTAGATAAAAAATACGTGGTATATACAGTGCCACATGCATTTTGAAAATTTAGTATATATCGCCTTTCGCATAATCCGAGAAAGAAAAATAAATGTACGTTAATATTCGTAATTGTCGATGAAATATCCGACAATCAAATGACACGTATCTGCAGTATTGCAGAAATCTGTTGATTCGCTAACAAAGCAGCTTTTTAGTCCAAAGAGGCAATTTGTCGAGAAGGATTATTAATTTCGTTTTGGCATTCTGCGTTGATTCATTAAAAGCGTTATTTCGCTTTTCAAATTGTTGCCACCAAATATTATCGCCTTATATTATATTTAAAGAAATTAAATAATGAAGTAGCTGCATAAATGTATGTATGTTTCTCGCATCGTGATAAAACAACGACACCTAGAGCCATGAAATTTTGAACACTGAATATTTCCACCTAAATATGGGCATCTGGAAGCACAAATTTGAAATTAGGAATTTGTTTTATTATAGATTTTATATTTTGTAAAATTTGAGGGAATTTTTGATTAACAAACTCAAGGATTTCAAAGCGAGCAATGGCAACGTTGTATAGAAAAATCATTTTATCTCCAGTGCATGAGACTGTGTGTCGGAAATTCTAAAGATATACTCATTTTAAAATTATTTTGCGATATTGCCCTTGAACGGAATTTTATGGTTTAAGTGGGAAGGACATTATATTTAATAAATAAAGGTAACACGCAAAGCGTTAAAAAAACACACCTTTGGACGTAATTTAAAATCTGAAAGCTTTCAGATTTTTCATTCTTCTTTCTTTTTTTTTTCTTTTAAGTAGATTTTTTTATTTCTTCTCATGCTATCATTGGAATACAGGAAGAATAAGAAATCAAATTTTCTTAAATAAAAGGTCTAATATCAAACTTTGCTGCATGTTTGCCTGTTTCATCTTAGTGACAACAGTTTTTAGAAACCATATAATAATTGACACTACCAGTAAATTAATAAATTTTAAGTTTAAATTTATTTTAAAATTATTATAAATTAATTAACCATTTATTATAGGTTAATTTATTATAATTAATGGTTAATTAAATATAATAATTATACATTTTATTATACATTTAAATGGTTAACTTTATTAACCATTTATTATAGTTTAAATAAATGGTTAATAACCAGTTAGTAGCTAATAATACAGGTAGATAATAATAATAAGTTTAACTATATTGACACCAATTGGGCAATGCTCGGTGCACAAAAAGGTGAACTTTGTTTGTGATGTGTGATAAAAGAATAGAAGAAAGTGTTATATACCATTTCAGACAAAACGAATAGTATTTTAGCTTCTCGAAAAGAAATGAAAGTATTTTAAAGGAATGATGCTTCGACTTGGAGCAGAACTTTATCCTGCACCTTTTATAACAAGATGGAGTTCTTAGTTCAACGCTGCCGGTTATTTAAGCAAGTATATGGAAAACATTGTTACTTGTCCCGATACATATGGGGATAATAATTCGAGGTTCGATTTCATAAAGTAACATTTTTAAAATGAAATTCTGTCTCTAAAATAAGGGCTATAATGATTTTCGTTTCTGAATTCTAAACCAAAAGTTATGAAACTCAGACAGAATTTATAAGGATCCACTTATGCAATCTCTCAATCTCGTGGATACACTGAAAGGATCTTTCCTTGAGTTAGAAAGCGATGATTATGTGGGGGATAATGCAGGATTAGTATTTACAAACGAAAAAGTTGAAGTTAATCTCAGGCACAAAATAGTGTAGATGACAATGGCAGAGAAGTGTTTAAGTAAATTGGCGCTACTGACACGTTGTATGAAACGCAACAGATGAACCTTGTAAGTCCATTTGTAAATTACTTTGCTCATCTGTAGCCCTAAGCACAGTTACATTGGCTTTGACGCCACAGCTGTTAATCGAAAACATCTCTCAAATATCAATTTTTAAAAACATTTCAACAAACGAGCTCATTAATAGCTTTTCATAAACAACTCTTTACACTGATTCAGTCAAAACATACTGATATCATACATATTTTTAAAGCAAAAGATTTTTGCCACAAAATTTCGCAATAGGAACTGTTGAAAGCTTTCATATTTCATGCGCAGTTAATTGCGTAGATGATGAGAGATGTTTTAGTATCGATCATCGTAATCACAAACAGAAAACACAGGCTCAACGTAAAGAATATTGAAGTTACAAAGACGTTAGCTTTCAGTTATATGTTTCCTATTATTGCCAATAATTTTGTGTTTATAGTAATATCTATAAATACTGATTTGCATTCTCACCACGAATAAATGCAAAATTAACATTTTAACTATTTTTAGAAATTTTTTAATGCAAACGCTATGTGTCTTTGTATGCATATCACGCCATATTCGGCGTATTCGAGAGGTTCACGTTCGAGTCTTGGCGACGGCATTGCTCATTTTTAACGTCCTGCCTCACAAATCCTAATGACTCTGCAAGTTCGACACAAGGTTATAAATCTTTAGTTAGTCAAACGTTTGTTTGAAGATATTAAGTGTAAACATATTTAACTTGTGCTTTGTGCGTTATCGAGGATCTAAGGAAGACAGAAAAATCTGATATTAAAATATTCGCTTCTAGAGATTTCAAGGGAGACGAAAATCACTGATGGCATAAAATATCATATTTTGCTCCAAAGTTTTGAAGCCGTTTTAAGTTCTATATTATGGTCCCAGAAAATGGATTCCGCATCTTTTCAAGCGCCTCCCTGTTATTTTTTTTAAAATCCATTTGCTGCGGTTGTAAAAATCTTGATATCTGTGCTAACGCTTCCAGCACATTTTTCCTTCCAACGCAACATAGATCATAAGAGAGGAAGCAGAACACATTAAAAGAAAAAAAGCATGAGTGTAGAATGTTAACAATATGGAAATATTTCGAGACAAATATAGCAAACAAAACTCTTATCAAATTTGTATGAGAATTCTGTAATTTTCAAGTTAGACTTCCTACTTTCTGATCATACATAATTTTGTAACTTACTTACAAAAAAATTCTTAGTCTTAATAGAAGTCGAAACTGCTTCATTTCATTCGCTTTTATCTAGAAAAAATGTTTTAACATTCTGAAATAAAAATTTTGCGAAAGATATGAAATTAATACATGAATTGGCTTTTTTAATAATCATTACGTCATCCAAAAAAGAGCGATACCATTTTATATTAAACTAAATAATGTACGAAGTAATTCTTTCTCTGATTTTAGATTTTGATTGATTTTTCTTTAATTTATAGCGAATCCTAGTCAGGAAGTGAAACAGCAGTAGCAATAGAACTAATCCTTGTTGAGCATGACGAAATTTATATAATTTTGCTAAAAGGACATTTCTGATAGCTTCTGGTTGCTTCGATAGCTGAACGAATTCCAAATGAATAAATTGCTGAGAGTTTAGATTATTTACTAATTTTCATTTATCGAGACATTGTTTTATAAAGTATTTTTTCCCTGCTTACAGAAAGCCTTCGTGGGTAATGGCTGCACACTCTAAGCGTATTCGGAATGTCCAGGTTCGTGTCCCAGCGAGGGCATTGCTCTTTTATCATGTCTCCTGCTTAAAAATAAACTAATGATTCTAAAGTCTAACAAAGAGAGGGTTTGTTATATTCACCAGGAACCTTCTTTGACACACGTATTTAAGAAAGTTGAATAGTTATAACGAAACATAAAAATATGCATCGTTTACACATTCTTGGACAACATTTCTACATTGGAATTAAAACTCGAGATAATAATACTTACTTTTAAAATATTTTGTTTGACGGGAGTTTCTCTGGGCTATCAACATGTGAAACTTTATGTGAGCTTAACTAAAGTTTACGCTAAGCAGTTCCTTTATGTCTTGTTTCGTCACGTGGTTACTCAGTCTAGAGATTTAAGTACATATGATTGGGAAGCAGCCTAGTTTAATTTGAGAGGAAGAAACGTAACCGCGCGATTAGTGTTAGAAGGAAATTTAGGCCTGTTTTGGTAGCCGCACTTAAAGTTTATGTTGCAGCTTTCCTTTATGCCTCGTTTTGCCACGTATTAGCTCAGTCCAGAGACGTTTGCAAATTTTATTGGTAAGCGGCGTAATTTAAGATAAGAGGAAGAATCGTAGCCGCATGACTTAAAAGTAGAAAAAATAAATTTAATTTCGGTCCTCGCGCGCTTCTGTATACGTTGATGAATTGTTCCGTCAGTAGAAACTAGATTTCAGTATGTTCTGGAGTTAAAAAAACTGTTTTTGACGTTATTTTCCGTTTGTCGGATATTTTGAGATCTTATTAGCTCCACAACGACGTCGAACAACGTTATATATATAACACGAAAAATAAATGGGTCTTATCACAGGAAATGACATTTTCTAGCCATTTGTGGTCCAAGATTTGTTTTTATTGGCCCACAACAGACCGGTTTTTTAATTTAACCCTTAAAAATCCTTATATGCATTATATTTTTATTTTTAAAGTCAAAAATACATTAGAACAGATATCAAATAAAGTAGGAAACATACTATAAAAATCTAAACTAAGTTTTTATTCCAAATTTAGAAAAAATATGATTAACTTTTACAAAGAAAATATACTACGCAAATGTGTAATAACTATTTTATGTAATAATACTTAAAAACTTTTTCAAACAATTTTAAAACTTTTAATACATGAAAGTAACAACAAACACAAAATAAAAAATTCGCAAACGCAAATGATGATGTCCGCACCCTACACATAAATTCACAGTAATGACCGTTACACCGGTAGTGGTGCCGCCACACTGAAATTTTCAAAACTATATACGTAAACAGTATATAACCAATAGGTTACACCATGTAGTAAGCTAACATTTGTTTGATTTGATTTACATGACTAAATATGAGTATGTTGTCAAATGGCAACAACATGCATTTAAGGATTAACATGCCAAATGTTGTTTTTTAATTGGCATTCTCGCCTTTGACAAGCAGTGAGAAGTCTACGCTGCACGCTTGTAGGATGAATATCACTAGCAGTAAACAATATATCTCTTTTAAGATATTTGTCAATTTTTTATTGGATTAATAATGCCATTTCGGAGTAGGAATCTATCAGATTTGGAGTTGTTTTCCTTATGACTTAACATTTGACCTTTTTTTCTGTAGTAAATGATCCAAGTTTTATGTGTCTCTTCAGAATCCGAGAAACGCTCGATTTTTCAACACCATCGCGGAAGGAATGTTTGTTATAATCATGGATGTATGATTGCTGCGTGCAATAATTTTTGCTCTCTTCCTACGTGTTATATCCACTTATACTTTATTAAAATGAATGAATGTAAAATGATGTTAAAGGTATGCATAAGCAACTTCACATTCTCAGAGAAACAAGCTCAAAAATGGCGCAATATTCCTAACTAATAGCCTATACCAGTTCTCAAGTAGTCCAAATGAAGATATCCAGATGACATTTAAGTAGATTAAACTACCTTGAGGAACCTACTGTCGCCGGCTGGCAATCAACTTAAAATTCTGCGAAAAAATCGCTTTCTCCCTATTAACATATACCTTGCAGTACATGACTAAAATATAAATTGTAAGGTGCCCATACACGAATCATTTTAGGAAAAAAACTGAATATTCAGGTACGATAGAACTAACGACCGAAATGACACTGAAATGAATGAAAATGGCTATATTTAGTTCACTTTAAATTCCTCTTTAGTAATTTTGACTTGAAATATCACATTAGTAGCATCCCTTCGTTTTTACATTTAGTGACATGTGAGCAAGAATATAGCAACAAATATTTCTTTTATTTATTCTTCATTTCTTAGTGAACGGAACTAAATTCCTGTAATCTATCTATATATATAAAGAAAAAAGTCTGTTTCTTTGTCCTCTAATAACTCAGTCACGACTATAGCTGTCGTCACCAAACATTCTACAATTCTTTTGTGGGTCATGGAAAAGTTCGACGTTCAGTTTTTTCCAAAAACAAAGTAGCTAAAAATCAGAGATATTAATTAAAAACTCTGAGAAACGATAATTTTCGCCCTCAGTCTACCGAGTGGCATTGGTCTCGCAAGTTGGAGATGAAAATCTGTTTTACTTGTTGTTGCCGCTGCTCGCTTTCAAATCGTAGAGTTTGTTAAAAATTTCCAAGTTTTACGATGAAATAAAAATAGCATTGCCAAACATTAAATACATTATTCCCGATACCAAAAGTTCGCGGGAATCCATTTAGACTATTCCCATCTTCTTACGATTTTAATCAGCCGAAATATTAATTAAAAACTCTGAAAGCGCTAATTTTCGGCACTCACTTTTCCGAGTGGAAACAGTCTCACGCGTTGGAGATAAAAATGCTTTATTTCGAAAAGTGTTGCTACTGCTCGCTTTCAAATCGCAGAGTTTGTTAATCAAAATGCGTAAGTTTTACAAAATCTACATGTATTAAGAAGAATGTCTGTTTGTTTATTCGCGTTATTGATTTCTGATTAATTATGATAAATCTTTTGCCACATTTAATCGACTAAAATTGAATATGGGTGAAATATTTGATGGAATTTGAGTACGACCATTTGATTAGAAAGACGAAAAGCATTAAAAACGGTCTGCCATTGTAGATGATACAATGAGAGAGAATTACGTTATTTTTCTATCGAAATTTTTTATATAGATTCCATATCGCATCAGACTGAAAAATGTAAGACTATGAATTCTATTTTTGCATCGTTATTAGAGAACGATTATAGCAGTATCGATCTTTCTGTTGTTAGATACATTACTCTCAATCTAACTTAAGTGGTATCAGGTACTTCCGCTAGTTAAAAATATTTTACACTGGTAGCCTTGAACTTATGCAATGTAAAACGGAAAAAATAAAAAAAACTATTGGTATATAATACATATGCATATGGCTTGAGCTTCCCCAGTGAAAAGTAGCATAACATCCTGTTTCAAAATCGACTACTTATACAACACTATATACCTGCATATTTTTAAGCAAATCTGAGAATATTTATGTACAATAGAACGACACTCTCCTACAATTAAGAATTTTGTATCGAAGACAATTTCCTGCTTTGCATTACTAGACGCTCGTAACCGCAAACTACCAAATTAATCTCTTACACCTGCAACTATATTAAGAAATAATTTCTTACAGCGCTTTTTTGCCAACCGGCGTCAGGAATGCTTTGTTCCCGTAATTATATTTTTGCTGCATTATCTGAAATTCTTTTTTATTTCTTTCACTATATCATTCGAATTGCAATAAAAAGCTTCCCCAAATGATTAATTACTTATCAATTTTTTGTAAACTCTTTTGTGATTCGCGGTATCAGACTCATTTAATCAAGCTATCTAAGTAATTAAATCTTTTGCAGACGATCTTTATCTTCAAAGAATCTTCCTCTATTCGAATAAGATTATTCTTTTCCCTGACCGTTCCTAAATTATTCTCCGTTAAATTAAATTTCCAACAGGGTCTGTTTAATTCGAAATACTTCCCTGAGACCACGTTGTTCCTGGATTGCAATGCTTTGATTAATGTTTGATGCAACGCGTTTAGTGGAAATTAAAGTTGTACTGTTGCGCTTTTTTAAACTTCCTTAAACTTCTGCTTTAATGCATTTTTGTATCTCTTTTAAAAAGATTTTATTGCCGGGATAAAGTGGTACTTCATTCCCTGGGCATGAATAGCGTTTGTTGTTTCGTCTATAGTTGTAAATATACACCTAGATTGATGGTATGTTTAAATTAAGGCATGCACGGAAAAATGCATGCTTGGATCAGGAATCTCCGGAATCTCCTTAAAATTCCACAGATTTCAGAAAATTATATTAATTTACGTGATGGAGCCTAGTAATTAAACCATCAGTATTGGCGTACTGAGCTTTAAGCATCAGTAAATTATTCATGTCACGAAAATGAGAACATTAATAGTATTTAATTAAATGACAGTACTGTAAAATTAATTCTTATGGAACCAACCAAGGAGTTCATTGTGTAATCTCATCCCATTAAGAATTAAGGCAAATACTGCTGTCGCAGTAATTTCTAGAATAATTGGACAAATATTTTGTTAATTACAGAATTGCTAAAATGATGTGCATACTAACATAAATGTAGAAGATTCTTTTCAAAAATGCATTGGCAATATATAGCTAAAGCTTTATTGTTATCACTTATTGTCTTAAGAATTATTTCGGGCTAAAAATGTGTATTTTTCTTCAGCAAAAGACATCCTAATCATTTATTTCTAACTCTTAGGATTTATCCATTATATTTTGATTGCTTGCAGTATAAAAGGCAGAATGCTTCGTCACTTGTCTCAATTATACAACATCTGATTTATCAAGATTTCAAAAAGTGTTGTCGGACGGACATTTCTTTAATTTTCTCCTAAATCTTATAAAATCTCCTACCTAAATGTATAAAAAATATCTATTCATTTAGCAAGTTACAAGTTAACAAGTATAAAGTAAAGCAATCAGCTCAAAAACCAGCTACGTATTAATCTGATTTTAGATCTCTAGAGTACATAGACACCTGACACGCAGCTTTTTCGAAAAAAAAAATTACACTAGCTAAAGACATCAGCAAAATGCCATAATTCCGAATTCGATATCAGAATTGCGCCCTAGCTGATCACTGTAAAATTACATTTAGCTTATTTTTAATCAAGTGATTTAAGCTGCATGTAAGAATTAAACTAATAAATTCACTGACTTGCAAAGGCAAAAATGATTAATAAATTTATAAATTAAAATTCTGTATTATCGTATAAAAGCAAATTTCCAACAACTTTTGTTATACAACTAAAGCCTTGCAAATTATTAATGAATTTAATACCCTTAAAACAGAATTTATGACTTGTTTTTCAAATTTGCGAAAGGTAGGATATTTAGTGGAAGTATTTTGATATTATAGACTATTGCATTTGCCGCAGTGCAGTGACCTGAACAGCCTCCTTTTTCCATTCTCTAACATTTGTTAGAGAGCTACATTTAACTAAAAGAGCCATTATGTAAGATTATTGCGTTATATATACTAGTTAGGAACTAGGATATGTGCATGGTGTAACTTTTCTAAAGATACGAATACATTAGAATTAGGGATTGCAATACCGGTATACCGGTTTTGTAATACCGATATTCACAAGTTTAAATACCGTTTTTAGATGTTTAGTAGAATTTTTTTTTTAAATTGTCTCCAATACAGTGGCGGCTCGTAGCTAAAATTAGTGGGGGTGCTGTTCCAAAAAAATTTAACCTTTGTTTTAAACCTGTGTAAAGGGAAACAAACATGTAATAAAAAGAAAATTTATTTTGAAACTTCCATGAAATTTTACAAAAGAAAAATTAAACATTTCTTAATTACTTTAACTTAAATTGTTACAGTTCAAGCTTTACCTATTCATTTAAAAATGAAATCCATTCTTCTTGTTTTAATTTGCGCGAAGAGATCAATAATTTTCTCCTTGATCTCTGGATGACAACTGAGGAAATTTTTCTATATTGAAAGCATTGCAAGCGCATGGAAACGAAAGCTTTTGAAGTTCACGTACAGTCACAGAATTTATTACTTGAGGATGCAAGGGCATGGTTAAAATTTTCTGTAAAATAAAAGAACCAAAAAAAATGAATCAAATAGAATAGCTGAAAAATAATCTAACCAAGAATATAGGGTATGATTTTTAAAAACAGCACACGCGGAGTAAAGAAAAAGAACCATCTCCCAACGACACTCCAGATTCGGCACTGCAAAAGCGACAGTGCTCTCTTCCGCTCAGCCTCGTACGCTGCTTCCTAAGAGCGCATGCGCAGAACAGCCAAATACCACACGCGCGGAGTAAGAAATAATCACGTTTCCAGAATTTCGTCACTGCAAGAGCGACAGTGCTGTTTTATCTCCCTGGATCGAAAGCTGCTTTCTGTGCGCGCTTGCGCAGAACAGCCTTGTGAAGCGCAGTTCCATACAATTCCTCCATACAAAAACTTTCGTACCTTTTCCATAAACTGGAGGATGGCTACTGACATTAAGTTTAAGGATTATATATTGTAGAAGTATAAAGAAAGAATTAAAGAAAAAAGGACTCATTATACTAAATATTAAAAATAATAATAAGTGAAAACAGGGGGTGCTGCAGTTCCACAGTGCTTATTACGAGCCGCCACTGCTCCAATATATGTTCAGGGGTCACAAACATAAGAAAATAGTATATGTTTTTGCTTTTATGTCTCCCTAATTGGCGAAATTAATTAGACTGTGAATGCAAAGTTGCATCGTACAGTCTGGAGAAGTAATACAATGTGTGAATCATCCAAGGAGGCGGGCCAAAACTGTTCTGTCCTATTACAGCTCAGAGCGATAGTCTACACGCGCAGGATTGGTAGTCTGATTATTCGTACCTGTGAAAACGAGGTTGTAGTTGTAAAGAAAGTGCGTAATATTTCGAAAAATTTCGATACTTTTTTTAATTCCTGAGTTTGTTATTCACATTGTACTTGCATATCCTACTTTAGAGCTTAAAATATTTTTCAGATTTATTATATACTCATTATTATGGATTTATAATGAATAAGAATCTGTATAAAAAATCTGTTGATAATACTTCCGTTTGCTTTCATCATATAGAATATGGTGGCACAATGTAAAAAATATTCAAGAATTAGTAAAGTGAATGGAAGAAGCACAAGCGGACTCCATACACACTTAAATACGAAACATGATACAAATTTGTTAAAGAGGAAAGAATCTAATGGCGATGAAGATACAAATTTAAGCAGTTTCGAAGCCCAAACCATCAGGAATTTTAGATTATTTTGAAAAAATATGAGAATTTGGATAAAATTATAAATAAAATGACAGCATTAGATGGTTTGCCATTTCGAGTGTTTTGCTCTTCTACTGAATTGAGAAAATCACTTTCCGCCAGAGGTTTTAAAAATCTACCAAATCGATTAACACTATAAGAAGAGCTGTTATAAACTACAGTAACGGTATTTGCAATTCTTTGAAACACAATACAATTAAAAGTAAATGGTGAAAAATTTAGTCTTATATTTGATAAATGGACGTAAGTGTAAGAAATAGACGCTATTTAAATATAAATACTCATTCAGAAAAAAAATGGAATATTGGACTTACACGTGTCACGGGAAGTATGTCAGCCGAAAAATGTGTGGAAGTGCTTAAATCTAAATTAGGGAAACATGCATTATCCCTGAAAGAAGATATTGTATCCATAACGACTGATAGAGCAACGGTTATGAAAAAAGTTGGAAAGCTGATTGGCGCAATTGAGCAACTGCCGTATGCTCATGGAATTCAATTAGAAGTAATAGACGTATTATACCAAAAAATAAAGAACAGAAGAACCCAAATCCTGTGGATATAGAAACTTCTCATTCGACTTTGAAGAGAGTGAGAGTGATATTGACAATAAAGATAATAATAATGTAATTGTTGAAGAAGGTATTTCTAATGAGGATGAAATAGTAACTCATCAAGAATTGCTTCCTATAATTAATGAAGTTCGAAAACTAGTTAAGATATTTAAACGTTACCCTACAAAAATTGACTTATTACAAAAATATACACTAACCGAAAATAAAATAGAACACATGTTAATATTAGATTCTAAAACACGTTGAAACAGTTTGCTCCTAATGATGGAATGATTTTTGAAACTGAAAAATTCAATCCAAAAAGCAATAATCGACTTAAACCTGCAAATTAATTTTTCCGGTAGTGAATTCGATTTAATATCCAGAACTGTGTCAGTTCTACTTCCAATAAAACTGGCTGTGGAGGTGTTATGTAGGAGAGATTCTAATTTATTAACAGCTAATGCAATAATAAATTTCATGTCGCAGTCACTGAAAGAAGAGCACGCATCACTATCTGAAGAATTATATACTATTACATTGAAAAATCGTACAGAAGAATGGTATAACGAAATAGAAAACGTCTTACGGTATTTACATAATTATAACGATTTTAAAAATAAAAATGGAAAAAGAAGAAAAAAGAGTATCCAAATCAAATTTGATCAAGTTTATAGTAAATTTTCTTAAAATTGTTTACCCACGAACCTACCCACATTCAGAGGAATTCGGTACAGTTATCGAAGATGATGATGACACTAATGTCGGTATCGATAGTGAAAAGGAATTGTCTCTTAAACAAAAATTATAATTAGCGATAACTAAAAACATTTTAACAAACCAAAATACAATACAGAAATCAGTTATATCAAAAACCATACGACGAGAAATCCATTTATTTAAAGACGAGAGATTTAGAGGTAAATACTTGGAAAAAGTATATTGCCCACTGCTAAGTGTACCACCAACTAGCGTAGATGCTGAAAGAGCGTTTTTGACAGCTGGTAATTTTTGCAAAAATTACGTTCCAGTCTTAGTACAATTTATGCATTATCTTTCTTTACTTTTTTGTGATACTGTTATAATTTACAAATTACAATTGATTTTTTTGTGATATTTACTCTCTCTAATGAAACTGGCAAATAAAGCAAAGAAAACATCTGTGTTTTCTTTCGTTTTCTAAAATTCCTGCTACTGGTATTAAAACCGGTATTCCGGTATTAAGATCTAAAAATACCGAATACCGGTATTGATCTCCCGGTCCGAAATTGCAATCCCTAGTTAGAATAGATGCAACTCAAAGTCAACAGCAGTTTACAGCGAGGGAGAGAAAAACGCTGTCTTTATAGTAATCGTTTACTAAGTCTACAATAATCAGAGAATTTGGAGGGTATAACTATAAAATTAAAATTTTAAAAATCTGTTGATTAAAATAAATATAGTTAGTAATTTAGTAAAAAACTAAAATTTGAAATAAGACTTGGAATCTTAAAAAAAGGCGGAAAAACATCTTGTGATTGCAGTCCAGTTTAAATGAAATCTACTGGATCGAATATAAATTTTCAATCACACCTATAATCTGTGAAAATCTATTAAATGATGAGAATCGGAAATTTATAGGAGGAATAACAAAAATAAATCTGAATGCTTCCAGATTTTACATTACGCCCAAAAGAGCGTTTTTTTCTGACGTTTTTTGTGTTACTTTTATTTATTAAATATTCTTAGAATTTTCATTACACAATCTCGCGCGCTAGAGAAAAAGCGTTTTTTTTTCCCGAACAATGTTAACATTCCTCGCTTTGAAATCGTTGAGTTTGTTAATCGAACTCAACTGTAATATTTGGTGGCAAAAGTTTGGAAAGTGAATTAACGCAAAATGACAAAACGAAATAAATAGCCCTTCTGGGCTAAAGACCTTTGGGCTAATAAATTTAGGATTAATAATAATTTAGTGTAATTAAGATCAGTAGAGGAAAATGATTGCTTTATGCTGACTTTATTAAAGATTCAATTAGGTGAAACCAATCAATATGTTTTTGAATTTATGAGATGTGGCCAAACTTCATGATGTCAGGAACCGCATGCTGAATTTCACTAAAATTGGGAGTCGAAATTATAAATTTATATCGCTTTAAAAATAAAAAGACAGGTTTTGAAAATAAAGAAATTTTGTAAACAAATTAATCAGAATTTCCCATGGTTACATATAAATATGAATAAATACATCTTATATCAACTGCTTCGTGTTCAGAAAAATTAAGTCCCCCAAAAATATAAATTTGTAACTGATGTACTATGCAACTCAGTGTTCTTTTTTCCGATAAAAAAACGAAATATTGTTTTCAGATATCATTAATTTCTCTCCGTTTATAATTATTGTTGTTTGATTTTAATAGAAATAAATTGAAACCGGAAGCATATGCATTGACCGACAGTATGCAAAAAATTTTTATTTGACTGATTTATAAATCATTATTAACGCTAATCAAGAGATTTTCTGTTGTTTCTTTACTCGCAAATAGTCTTTTAGAAAGTATAAATTAAATAATATAGGTCAAAGCCTATTTCAGAGAGACTGTTAGTCGAGAAAGAGTAATTTATTTTAGAATAAGCTACTAACCGTTTTAGGCTTTTACACGCAATTAATTTTGTTTTCCTACACTTAACATGACGACCAACACACTGAGATCATTCGAAACTTTGGGTCCTAACCTAAGAAATAAATAAATATTCTAACTTAAAACAAAAAAAAAAGATAATGTCTAGTTTTACTGATGATGTCCAATGTAGATAAATTCACTAAAAAAGATCATGATTGCAACTGCATTCATATCTGAATAAGCAGTATCACTCATGACAGCACTGAGAGACACATTATTTCAGTGGGGTGTCCATTGAAATTTGCCAGACATTTTATGTAACCAGGGCACTGTTCATCATTGAAATATCTGGAATCATTCCTATTATTCTGAACAAAGATAACTTATTGTTAATATATCCAGCAGATCATTGCGGTTTATATAAATGGTCGTCAAGCACTGTCTACCAGTCGCACTTACTATGCTTTCGTAAAGGACACGTCAGACGTAGTACATGATAATCGAAAATTAGTGACATAAAATGTATCAACATGTTAACGAAGTGTAATGCTGGCATCAGTGATGGGGCAACCGGGACAATTGTGATGAGCGGTGCTAAGAGGTTAAAAAGTTTAGAAATATCGGACAGAAAAAACCCTAGGGCCGCCTTCAATTTAGTGGTTATATTTGCTTCAAGCTAGAAGGAAAGAAGGCCACTAAACAATGTATAAGAAAATATTATTATCTAAAGCAAATTCAACCAGCATCAGTATGCCAGATATTAACAAAACGTTTGGAGAAGGGATATATTTTTGTTTAGTTGATCCCTCATTTCTTGATGCAACATGGTTTATATGAAGATTTGAGGGTGAAAGTGAAAGATTTCTATCTCGAATAACTACAACTGATAATATATTAATAAAAAGTTTTGACTAAAAATGAAATCCGAGTGATCTTCCTGATGACCTCAAATATTTCAGAGCGAACAGTCATTGGTGAAATAAACTATAATCTCTACCAAGATTACCAAGAATTAACGCACAAAAGATAGAGTTTCGTGTGGAAATAATGTTCTTTGGAATACACACTGCTCGACATTGAAAATGCAACACCAACATGAAGTGGTCAGAAAATGATGAAATTTGGAAAAAAAGACAGAAAGAGGAAGCAGCAATAAGTGATCTTTACTTCAAAATGATAGTCAGAATACAGAGTGAGAACGGCGTCGGCTCAGTAGGATGTAGAACCACCGCGGAGAACGTTGCACGAAGAAACATGTCTAGGCATAGAGTCAATAAGAGTGCGGATGTTGTTCTGAGGGATGGCTCTGCATTCCCTTTCAACCATTTGCCACAGTTTGTCTTCTGAACGAGGCAGAGTCTGCAAATGGCGTCCAATCACATCCCACACATGTTCGATTGGTGACAGGTCAGGAGAGTACGCTGGCCAGGGAAGCATCTGTATACCTTGCAGAGCATATTGGCAGATGCGAGCACTGTGTGGTCGCATCTGCCAATATGCTCTGCCTGTTGAAAAATATGCCTGTTGAAAAATTAAATTAGGCAGCCCCTGAAGGTAGGGCATTGCCACCGGCCGCAGTTCATTATCCAAATATCATTGGGCCGTCATAGTGCCCTGAATACGAACTAGAGGTGACTGGGAATCATAAGCAATAGCACCCCTAACCATTATGCAACGTTGTCGCGCGGTGGGAGGTTCCACGTTTACTGCCGGATTAGATCTGTCTCCACGTCGACACCACACACGTATGGGGTGACTATCACTGGATAAACAGAAGCGTGACTCATCTGAGAACACGACGTTTCGCCATTCTGTCATCCACATCGCTCCAGTCCGGCACCATTCTAAACGTTGGCGTCTATGCTGTGGGTTCAATGACAGTCTTCTTAACGAACGCCGTGAGTGCAGGCCACGTTCAGCCATCGACAGGAAATGGTTCTCGTGGACACGTGAACATCCAGTGTATGTTGCACATGCTGCAGAATCGCGGTACAAGTAACTTGCGGGACCGCCACAGCTTGTCGGCGGATGAGTCGATCCATGCGTGTTGATGTCATTCTGGCTGCACCTGCACCCCTTCTTTTTCCCACATTTCCTTGTTCCAACCGTGTTCGCCAGAGTCGTTGCACCGTGCTCTCATCCATGTGGGTATCAGCTGGGATTTGGCGTAAGGACCAACCCGCCCTTCTCAATCCTTTCACCATACCCCTCGTAAAATCGTCTATCTGCTGGAAGTGCCTTCGTTGACGGCGGCCCATTCTCTCCTATTATACGTATCTTCCGAAACAAAAACCAACTTTCTTCGATATTTCGTCTTGCAGAAATAACGACACGATTATTGCCCATTCTGCAGGTTCTTTCCCTTATACCTTACTTCACGTGCGTTGCAGAGCTGCGCATTTCACATCATTCGCATAACTCAGTAACGTGTATCTACTCTAAAATTTGCATAAATTTCTGACCACTGCTTCTTGGTGTTGCATTTTCAATGTCGAGCAGTGTATTACTGTGAGTGGCTGCAAAAACCGTGAAACTGCTATATAAAAAAGATAAACTTGCTTATTTTAATATATCACAAGTTTGAAGGCTATCCACACAAAACTGAGTCATACCTTCTAACCAAGAACGCGAGGGAAGTTTCATCTCACCAAAAATAAAATCTTCGGATTTAAATTTCTCCCGCAAACTGCGTTGAGCCTGCATAGACTTCATGGCAAAAGACAGTTCTTCAGCCGCTACTCTATTCATCCAAGGATTGAATAAATTTAGTATCCTATAACGAATAGTAGATCTTCCAAGCAAATCATAAATGCTGTGAACAATTGTAGGACACTGAAGGAATGTAAGTACAAACAGCCTGAAATGAAATTACCTTGAGAGGAAAAAATACTAGACAGCATTCATTACATTTCAGACTAATTTCTTATTTGTATGTTTTGTGCTATTCCGATGACCATTACTCCTCAAAAGCTAATAAGGTTGGAACAGTAATTGCTAAAAATGAAATTCTTTGCAATTTTTTTGTTACTCTGATGATATACCTGGGAATGGTAGTTTGAAATAGATTAAACTATTATATACATAATATAAGAAATTAAATTAGCAATAATGAAACTTGTAAATGCATCATTTCTATTTAACATTTTATTTATACTTAAAAAATTAAATTACGATTCACTGAAAACAAATCGCATTTTAGAGGACAAAATTACACAAGTAGCTCGAGAACCACAGTTAATATGTCGTATAGCCGAAGTTTGGCCATGTCTGGTCTCATTACAGTGATTATAATTTTTAATCTCAGTTTCCGGATTTTGCATTCTCTTTATATTTTGTTTCTTTCGTCCTGTAACAACGATGTCCCCCCGGGGGTTGACTCAGGAGAATTCCTGGGAAGTACTGGCTAGGATCTGTACTTAGACAGTCTCAACCACGGGGGTAAAATATCAGGTACTATTGTACCTTATTCTTCACAGGACTAGAACCCGGGTATTGTACCTAGGATGGGATCAGGCTCGACAGGGACCGTACTGGTACTGGCTTGTCCGCTCCCTTGGCTGTGGTGGAGCTGATATGAAAAACCAGGAGGAGGGCGTGGGACCATGCCCGTATAACCACAACGGTAAAGTTAGGGCGTCCCCGTCTCTCCGTAACGAGTGAACGAGTGTAACAACGATGGAATTTTACTTTTATTGTTTTCTTACTCTGAAAGAAAATAATTCTGCACTTTCTACTGTTAATTTTTGCTTTACATTATTTACGAGCATCAATAAATACAAATTTAATATACAATATTCTGTCCCTATTACTTTAATTTTCTAAAATGCATGCCGGAGAAACGCAGCCAAATCTATGGAAAAATTTCAGTTTTCACTTGGTATTTATTCTGACCGAAATATAAATATGAGTTTGAAACAAAGATTCTCCTTTTATTATTAATACAATTTTTTACTTTTTGCCCCTTATCAGAATTCAAATTGCTGCAAAATGCAGACAAGATAGCTAAGTCACGCTCCGCCAATCACGGTCTTCAGCCGGGCCTTGCGTGATTAAGTGACTAGGTCACTTTCTGCGCGATAAAGACGATGTTTGTTTGGAATATGCATTAGGCAAGTTTCGCCAAATCGTCCATCGTGCTTTCGCCTACTAATTGAAGACACGCGACACAGGTGGAGCAAATTTTTATACCAAAATGTCTCAAAATGTGATGTCTGTGGAATAACTTATTTCCATAATGGTTCTTGAAATGCCTCGCACTCGGTAGTTTTGCGTTTAAGGCACAACATAATTGCGGCAGATGAAAAAAAAGTAAAATGTAAGCCAGATTTTAGATGTATGTGCTACTGAATTGTTTGGGCCTTAAAATGTAGAATTTTTTGACCAGCTATATTTTGCTTAGCTTAATCTCCTCTCATTCGATTCAAGATATTTTCAGAAAAATTTATGAAAATATTGTAGAGAGAAAAAATATTCTTTTGACAAAATGCATACTTTAAACTGATTTTAGTAAAAGCAGGAGAGAAACACTCAAACTAAAGGTTGTTGTGTTACTAATTTTATGATTTTGGTAATTTATTCACTACGCTAAACAAGTTGGTACATCATCCGGAACTAATTTTTAACACTTCATAAATAAAAAATCTTGTGACTGAAAAAGTAGTTTCTAAATATGAATAACATTTTATTTTACTATATGACAAATTCATAATTTTTTTATCTAGGTTTTAGTATAAAGCTTAGTAATCGCAAGGAATTTTATTGAATATTGATTCCAGTGGATTCTTTTTCAATTAAAATAGTAAAAATTTGCACGCAGTTTAGCTATTATTTATTTCTCATGTGTAAGTCATGTTCTCGGAAATGATCATTGATTGCTTTCGTGAAATTTGACAAAATGAAATTGAATTTTCTATTGTTAATATAACTGTGATTTAATAATGATGTGAATATCAAAGTCGTAAACTAGGTGCTTTAATTAATAAGATTTTGCATTTCCCATTTGCTTGCTAAACTTGCTTTTTAAGTTTTCATTAAGGAAGTAAAATTTAACTTCACGGTTTTATCCAAGTAAATAGACAGGGAGTTTAATCCAAATAAAATTGTACAAAAATGTAAAATACTCATCTATATTTTACAAAGAGACGAGAATAAAGCCTTAAAAGGAAGAAACATAGTTGAACTTAGAATTGTAGAGAAAAAATACGAACAACGATATATGCAAGTAACTGCACTTCAATTTACATATTTCAATATTTCATCAGTAACTGTACTTCATAAGGAAGAGTATTTCATGAAAAACTCAAGAGATATGCGTTTCAAATATGTTACGTCTAAAAACGTTAATGTTTACTATTCTCCCTAGTCTTAAAGCGGAACGTTTAAATTTCTTCATGTACTTGTTACATACAATAAATCTCTCGATAAGTAAAAGAATAAATTTTTAAAATAAGGAATAATATTTTGTATATCTAATATATCCATATATATGATAAAGGATGGCATAAATAGTAACATATTTCCCATTCTTAGTAAAATATACGGAATAGTTTTATGCACTGTTTCTCACTTACCTTTTTGATTTAAGAAATAAATATAGGTTTAAGATAGAATCAAAATATTGAAAAAACTATGTGTCTTAAAGCACACTGAAAAATAACTTAAATTATTTATATGCAGAAATATACAGAAAGAGAGAAGAAAACCTGTTTCCAGATGAGGTAAAACTACTAAAAAATAAGTAACTTATGCATATCTATACTAATTTGATTATTATAAATAAGTATATTTTTACTAATCTGAAAATGAGATGATATTTTCTTCATTTTATTCTTCGTTTGAAGATTATTTTTCTGAATGCGGCTATTGGTTTGAATGGGGTTTTGTCAGTGGTACTAATATTTTATGAAGTAATATTGCTTAATAAAACTCGTAACCAAATTTCAAATTATGCTTTGAAATGTACCGTGTCGGCTGAATATACCATGTCATACACTGACATACTTTTTAAAAGATGTCATAAAATACACTACTCCTTATAATTCAAGAAAAAGAATCTTAAAATTTTAAATGCATTGAATTTAAAGATGTTATAATAATTGTAACTATTATTATTGTATGGCGAAATTTGATTTTAAAATAAGACCAAAAATAGTTGTTGGTTAACGAATAATATTAAATTGAGTGCCTGATGTTTTTTAGCAGTTTGTGATCGTATTTGTAGAAAAACGTAATGCTGAAACTGCTTTAGAGATATCAAAGGCGCACCAGTGACCGAGCGATACAGTCCCTGAACACTGCTAGTTTGGCTCGGAATAGGAATACCAACAAATTAGCTGGTTGCATGAGCGTTTTTGTGGTTCTCCCCATGTGTAACGTGCGTACGAACCAGTGTCTCGTTAATAAGTCCTCCAAAAAGGCATCCCCTCCTTTAGGCAGATAACCCTTGAATGATTTGCCATCATTAAAAAAAACAATTAAAACAATCAGACATATCGATATGATTGAAATCCTTTGGAGAAAAAAAATTTTTGAAGTATTTGTTATTTTTAATTCGTGGATTTTATGTTCTAGCAAGTGATAATATTTCCACTTCATGACAGTATTTGTTGCACGAATAAGCCCGTTTTGAAATCCAAAGATATTTTGGATTAGCAACAGCACGGAGTTCCTCTCATTAAACCATGCTTTGAATAGCTTAAGCCTCTCTATAGCAGCGATTCTCAACCTGTGGTACGTGTGCCACTGGTGGTACGCAACAGAAAAACAGGTGGTACGCAAAGTAGTTTTAACTATTAAATTCAAAATTAAACAGCCCAACATCCTATATAAGTTTTCTCTCTAACACTCGCAAATCTATTCGATCTGAACATTGTTCGAGGTCAATAGCCACTCGTTAGATTTAGAAAAATATCCCGTTTTTATTTTCACAAACATTTCTTTAGCTGTTGACATAACAAAACTTGCGGTGTTTTTAAATCGTGCAATAGAAATGGAAGTTGTATTTAACAGGAAATAAAAATAAGTTCCTATAAAAATTTCCTATCTCATTAATTCTTTTAGTTGATCGATTTATCAGCATGTCTGCACTTTATGCACCCACCATTTCAGGGGACATATTATCAATTAGAATATTTTTTTACGTTGATTTACTGTCTCTTACAGCAGGTATTTTATCTTCTTCTTGTTTTGCATTCCTTACTTTTCTACGCGATTTGAGAATGTCGTTGGTTTTTTGAAGAACATGTGGCATATTGTGTATTTAAGTACTTCTGAAAAATAATAAAACAAACTTAGATTTTAAAAATTAAAAAAATAGCTAAGATTGACGAAACGAAAAAGTGATGATACACAGGTGATGGATCCGGGACAATTTACTAGCACTAAGAATACTGAAAAGAAAAAAAGAAAATGTTTACAGAAAATATAATAAAAGTTATTTATCATTTCAATTTACTTGGAATGCAGGTGAAATGGATCCTAATCTTCATATGCTGTTTGCGGTTAACTATTTATTATCCAATCAAAGTATAAAACCATCGTTTCTTAAAACACATCTTGAATCTAAGTATGCCCATTTAAAGGATAAATCTGAAGAATATTTTAGGATGAAATTATAAAAGTTCAGAAATAGTAAACAAGTAATGAAAGGTTTTGTTACTTCAGATGAAAAAGCTTTGGAAGCCAGTCACCTAGTAAACCGAAGAATTGTCAAGTCTGAGCAGGCTCACACCACTGGAAAAAAAAACATATTACCAACAGGTAAAGATATCAGTTTAACGAAAAATTTGAGTTTCCAAAAGATGTTTACCTGCGAGTCTTCGCTTCTACCCCATCCCTACACTAAGACCTGCCGGAATACCTATTCCATAGTATCACTTAACCATCCAGTGGGATGAATTTCCTCATTGCTGAGATAAGTACAACCTTCTTGCTATTTACACGACAGCCCACTTCTGGGAAGAATGTTTTTTCCCACTGCCTCAGATTACATTATTCATTTGAAAACGTCATATTACTCAGTTCTTAAAGAAATGCTAAATGTGTAATAACTCATAATTAGTGAATGCCTACCTCCAGAAAAGCTCTGTCTAATATTTTTAAAAAAATTTAAATGTAAACTAGCAAAGTAAGATGAAATAAGTTAAAGCAAAATCTTGTGACATGCATGGGATTAAACTTAGGCTTTGCAGCCAACACGAAGGAATAATGACCAATTTTGTTTAGCACTTTAGGTATGGCTTTGCGTTGTTTTTGAGGTCTACTGAATCTACGTTTCTAACATATAGGATTTCGGTTAAATGGTAGTATTGAAACACTTGTACGAATGAAACACGTTCGTACATTTCAGTACATTTAATATAAAGAAGGAAAAGTAGAATTTATTCTAGAATAACTGAAAAATGTACGGAAGTTTTGGATAAAGTAATTTGAAAAGAAAAATGATTTAAAATGCATTATATTTGTTACTAAAATCTTTTCCTTCCAGAACACTGGAAGGAGAGTAGCTCCTAACTATAGTGAAATGTAATATGAAGAAATTGTTTTGAAGCGATCCACCTCTATGTACCTAGTTGTAATCTTAGTTTATAAGGTTTCCTGCTTGTAAAATACTGGTTCATACTTAATTAAAATTTAAAATCTTACCAACGTTGAAGACCATCGTAGCGATTATCTCAATTCTGACGAGGAAACATGTGAGGTTTCTATAACTTAAATAAACAGTTATTTTATGTTTGACTCTGTATTGTTACTTCATTCTTTCAGTTTTCGCGTCAGAATAAAAAATTGAGCTCTTAAATATTTATATGGTGTTTTTGAGGTTGTTAAGACAGAGCGTGTTCTACCACTTGAAGGCCACGTAGCTACGTTTGCTATTCTGCATAGTATTTCATGTTTTTCCTTGGATTAGATTGTCGATAGTTGAATTCCCGCCTATGAAGTTCTGAGCCAAATTCGCATTATTAAATTGCTCTGTGTAGCCTTTGACTATTAATTATTTAAATTTAGCTTTACATCTGCCTTACTACTTAGAGGTTCAAGCCAAAAGTGCTGGAGAATTTGTAAGCACCAGAAGTGCCTTCTGTTCGTCTTAAATTAAAATAAAGGGTCTTTTATATCCTTCACAAATTTCTGATGTTACTTAGAGAGTTTTGTCACAGTTTCCCATAGTGAACGACATAAGACCTTATAAGTCTTCTTCACAACTTATATATATATATATATATATATATACTGTCTTCAATGCTTTATGCTTCAATGCTTCAATGATACTGAGTTTATATGTTGCTATGGAACATAGTAGTGGATTTAGCAGTTGAACTCTGCAATAGACCTGATGCTATCAAAATAATACTGATGCAATATAGATGATTTTCTCATTGAATACAATATGAATATGCGAATAAAATGTTAAAACAGTCAATAATCTTCTGGAATACTGGTTGGAGCACAAGTTAGGGATTTCTGCATCTATACCTCGTGTCATGATTTTCGGCTCCGACAAGCGGCATGTAAGAAAACCATGTATCAATTTCATACTACCTAGGTGCCATAGTAGATGACTTTCTGAATTGGTAAATTCATATACCTCAGATCAGACATATTACACAAAGAACCTCAAATCAGACATATTACAGAAAACTTTATAAACTGGATAACAGTGTATATGAAACAATGGGAATTTCTTTGTAGGCAGCGTCACGGATGCTCAAGATTTGGTGTGAAATGGTAGCTGAATGTATCGAATTCCCTGGGGAACATGGGAAACAAATACACCATTTCAATGGAGAAATCTGAACAACGCCTATTCTCCTTAATGCACTTATTCTACTAATGCTGTTACTGCGAGTAGCAGCTCAATAATAAACATAATATTGCAGAAAATTAAACAAAAAGCTAATTTTAAAGCTTGATAAATAAAAACAAATTACAGTTTATATTAATACAAAATAACCCTCACCATGTCATATACACTTTCCAAAAAGAGGATATTAAAAGAAAGACGTCCACCAAAATATTCTGAAAAAAACTGGTCTACACCCTCGAAAAACTTCAAACAATATGCAATAAAACTCAAACATGTTTAGATTTACAGGTAATTAAATGAGGGTGATTTTCATATACTATTTGCTTTTCCGTTATGCTAAAGTTCCTTAATTTAAAACAGTTTAATGCCTCTATAAATATATTAATTTATATTTTTTAACTTAATTAATGTCAGCTATTAGTCCGAATATCTTCCAATGAGCATCATAGAAATGCAACTTTCGAAGGTTATGTCATTTGAGAACAGTAGATGTAATTACTAATTTTTAACAGTTATTCATTAGAAGTAGCTAGCACTTAAGACGAGTTAGTATCTTTAGCTTTCTCTAAGATAGTCTAACAGAGTAATAAAATTCGCGTATGTGATAAGATAATTTAAAACTCTGGAATAATCTTTCCATTTTGAAAGCCATAGTGTTACTCAAATTAAAGCTGGTTTTAAGTGTTAGGTAGAAGTGTTAATTACCCAGGAGTCGTAGTATCATGCTCAGCATCTTAAGGCTTGGAAGAAAAATCCTGAAATGAGAAAGCAGACTTGCTATAGATTAATTTAAGCAAGACGCTTCTCGAGAATACAAAGATGCTATTAGCTTCCTCATCACTAATTTTTATATCGCCTCATTGTAATAAAAGAAAACAATGGCTTATGGATTTTACATAAATAGTCTATCAATTGCCTAGTTTCATTCCTGGTGATCTGTAAGCCATTTACTGTAAGAAAAAAATTGAAATCCTTCTTCAAGATTTGATTAAATGTGTATGACCTATAAACAGATGGTGTCCATATTATTTCATTCCTGGTGATGCCGTAAACCATTTACTGTACAGAAACAAATTAAAATTATTCTTCTGAGATGCAGAGAAAGCTTAGTACCGTGGTTTGGTCTTACCAACAATTTTCTCGGAATGCATTCAATATGGATTCAAACTGCACTTCATATTCGTTTTACATTAAAGAAAACAAAAGTAGACAAACAAACAATAAATTATAAGAAAAATAATTCGTTAATAGGTAGATGATGAATTCGCATGAAATTATCAAGAAATACTCGTACATATTGCAAAATGCAATTGTATGTTGTATGCGTCGTTGCCTTGCGTCTGTACTCCGAAAATTATGTGGACGCTTTCTTTTTACCTTTATCTGGTATCTGTGTAGTATGTGCTAGTGTATTTAGTATCTGTAGATTTGTGTAACTACTTGCATTAGTATTTGGAAGCTGCGCCAACATTCGTTTTCAATATCTGTATTAGTGTATTTATCATATATGTATCTCTATAATGTCTGCATTAGCATTTAATATCTGTTCCAGCATTCGTAATTATCTGTGAAATTTCATTTACTTAGTATCTATATTTTAGTTATTTAGTATCTGTGTAGCAATACGTAAAATGTATAGTCTAATGTCTTCATCAGCATATGTAGCATCTTAATAAATTCCCCATGCACTCCTTGTGGGGCGCCGTGGGTGTTGCAAACAGTTGAGGGATCCAGACAATACCCGATTAGTCTACGTAAACCGCCCGGGTGTCCGGACGCGCTTTCACCTGTCACCACCACTTGTGCATACTTGCTTTGATTAAGCTCTTACAGTAAATAAATATTATAGCCTATCACGTGTGCAAAACTTTTCAGGTAGAAGAAAGCTTAAAGAATCTATATGAGTGAAATTTGTTTTACCAAAAGATTATTCATAGTTTCTGATTTCCTAAGAAGAATTGCCCTAAGAAGATATTAATTTATCAATAGTTGTAGTAATGCGAAATGATTAATCTTAAATATGTGCATGCTATTAACGATAGGGAATATATTGCTCGTGCGTTTTTGGCGTTCTTTTGACCATCTCAAACGTGATGAATAACAGAAAAGCTTTGAAAGCTGAAATGCGTTCTTAGCGTAAATCGCCAAAACAGCCAACATTAATAATTTCGTAAAAGTATATTTACCAAATGATTAACAACAGTTCTTCAGCTTTTATGTTTATTATTAAAAACTACTACAGTTTCCTTTATTCAAGCTATACCATCACGAATTTTTATTCAGATGTTACTCAGAAAATTACTTGAACAATAGTGATCTGCTCATTTTATTAGACAGAGCCTAGACATAATTTACAAGTTATCTCATACATAATCAAATTATGCTAGACTAGATACCTAAGTTGGCAAAGCTTTTAGGCCTGATATAAAACAATAAATTCTAGAAAAGCTAAGAAGAGGAAACTAGAGTCATTTGTTCGAGACAAAACTTGACATACATTCTTAAACTTATCTCTTATTTTCTAAAATAAATTAAAAAGAACATTTGTTTTTAAATTTTTATTTTAATATGCAAATAACTGTTACCTTAAATTCAGAAGCTTAAAATGAGAAACGATATAGTGTTTTTCGACATATGAAAATACTGTCAAGGAACTTAGTGAAGCGAAATTGCAACTATGTCCAATTATAAGCCTTGTTTGTCAGATTTGGAACCTAGTGGTTAAGTTCTTCCTAAAATGCTAATGCTATGCTTCCTAAAATGCTATTTTTAAATGGTACTAACTTAAAAATATTTTAGAAATAAATAAGGATCGAAGATTGAATTAGAATGCATTACTTCGGAACAGATGTCTGAAAGGCTGTATGAATATAATAAATAATATATTCGTTCTGACTTCCAAAGAGTAAACCGTACCAATGACATCTTAAAAATTATAAAATTTATTGATGTCATATGCTTTTTAAAAACTTTGCATATCTCGTAAGACTCACTTAGTCATTACTTAAACCAATGACACCCACAGCATGAACAAAATCTGTTCATTGTGTATATATCTTTCGAAAGGATATGAATTTCATGCAACCGTAATTCTCCGTGTTTGTATATAGGTCTTAAATAATCCCAGTTTATATTTTGCATATGCTTCTCTACAGAATATGTGATACATATTGTAAGAAGTACTTTAGGTAAATCTCCGTGTTTGTTTATAATAGCTTCGTTGCTAATTGTGTAATGTATTTCTGTCGCATTTTTCATCTCTTCTGCTTTAAAAAAAACCAAATGTCTCTACAATTTATAGTAAAGAGTAGGGAAACCATTTAATAGAGGGGAAAAACAAGTATTCTTTTGTTCTTCATATTTATGGAAGATATTAGATAATCGTCATTGATTCATTAATTTACCAACATAGACACATTCACAAATTCAAATATATCAGCAAATTTTAAAAGATCTATTGAAAGGATATTTGGCTCATAAGGTATTTTCTCCCTCTTTTCCGCATGCCTTCGTGTTGTAATTGGAAGCATATTCGACGCATAGTCAAGAGATCTAAGGTGTGAGTTCCGGCTAGGGTACTGCACATTTTCACGTCTCCTGTTTAAAAAAAAAACCCTAATGACCCTGCAGCTGGCTCCTGAACTAAAAGTTTGCGGACAATCAATAATTCGTCATCACTGCAGTATCTGGTGATTGGGTGCCTTTATCCCCAAGTCGCCCTTTTAAAGGAGGGATATATAAGGTATTTTCTAGCTCTGTTCCATTTGCCTTTGAAATGCAATTGGAAGCATACTCGACGCGTATTCGAGTGCTCCAGGGTTCGAGTCCCAGAGAGGGTATTGCGCATTTTTCACATCTCCTGCTTCAAAATAACCTAAAGACTCTACAAGCTAAGGAAAGATATATATAGAAAAGATGCCGATGTAATTAAAATGTGATTAAATAAAATGCATCGTAAATAGATCAGCTCCAATAACATTAATCTGATTAATTTCTAAATTATGCAAGGAAACATCATTGGGCAAGAAGATCGCTATTTTACTTCTTGACATTATGCAAACTTCTGTATCATTTATATTACGTTGGTATCATATAACAAACACATTATTTTAGGATGATGAATTTCAGAAATAAAAATGAAATCTTATTTATAGAACAGAAAGCGAATGTTTCCGAAATAAAAGTAAAATTTTATGGACTGTTTTAAATGAAATTTTAAATTTTAACTTTGGCATATATATTCAAAGATATATTATTCGAAATTCTGGAAATCGAAATAAAATCCACAAATCAGTATAGTTTTAAAGCCAAATATGAGATATGAAGTTACAAACATGATATAATTTAATAGTTTTATGGTAATACTTGTGTTCTTCTAATGACCTGGAATTTAGTATTTAAATATTCATTCTTAAGGGTTGGTTGCAATGATTACTTAATTGTATCTTCATCGACTAAATTACCCAGATACATCAGAGTGGGCGACAAACATTATATCTTCAAAAATGGGATATAAATATCTACAGATATCCATCTTACCTCCAGTATTCGAACCTGGGTCCCGAAACATGCAGTTGTTCCGCTAAACATTAAATTGGAAGGGGGAATGCAAGGTAATCTGAAAGCTGAAGTTGGGCTTCAGCTCGCATTTAGTCACATTCGCAGAACTAAAGCCAATACACTGAAGATTTCCAGTTGGTGAAATGACGGTAAATTTGCGAAAAAAAGTAACTTACTTTACAACTCAGAGGATAACATCAGCAGTAAGGTATTATACCTGAGAGTCCGTTTCATTGAATTCAAGCATAGTACCTAGGCTGACCTCAATTAATATAATTTATTCACAAAAATCATTGCTGTCATAAAATATCTTCGACGCAGTACTGCTCAGCAAATATATTAGTGATTAGATCGTGATAAATCTTACTACTCGTCACATGACTTAGTTGATACAATTTGACTGGCTGTAATTCTTCATTCCCATTTTTCCTACAGTTCTAATAAGCCACTATTAAATACTTGGAATTCTGCAACATTTTCAGTAAACAAAAGGAGAACTAATTGCATTCTGGTACCTACTAATTAATGATATTGAGGTGCGAATCTTCGCTTAGTAATTAGAACATAATTTATTCCCATTCTGAGAAAATTAACTGCAGCTGCTACTTTAAGGAATCTCAGTGGCAATTAACTCTAAAGAATTCTTGAATCTATTAAAAGTGAATGATTTACAATAATTACGAAACTCCTTCAACAATTAGGTATCACTGGCAGCTAGTGCTTAGTGACTTCGATGTGTGTATAAAAGCATTGTGTATAATTCTCCAAAAACGTGTATACTAATACACCGAATCTGCCTTATGACATTTTTGATCGCATTATTAGCCCCTTATTCCACTCATTTCAATCGTAACATAAAATGGGAAAGATAAACAATATAAATCCTGTTTCAAACTTAAATCATAATAAATTTTCGATGTTATCTCGAAGATTAAAAATAAATTTTAATTATAATTTTGGATTTGAATCACACTAACCTGCTAATTTTTGTATATATGAGAAAAAATCGCCAAAATTATTAAGAAAATAATGTTGAAGTTTCATGATCTGTCAAAATCCTTGCAATTTATATTTTCCTATGTAAAATGCAAGAAAAAACTATCAATAAAATTAAAGGCATTAATTTAAGATTAGTTAACCTTTCTTCATTAACCCTTTTAAAGGCAATGCTTTCGCTAACCTATTTACTGAATACACACCAAAACGCCTGAAATTATGTTTGAGATTCATAACAATTTCTTCCCCTCGTAATCCCTTCGTTATCCCTTTCCCCTCGTTAATCCCTTCTTGCGTAATTTTAAATAGGAATATTTTACGTCTACGTTCAATCTACCTGTACAATAATTCTGAAAATTTACTCTTGCTATGGATGATCTACAATCTACAGAGACAATTAATTTTCATTGCCTGATTGATGATAGATAGCTCACACAGATTGCAAAATTATGACCGTACTTTATGCGAAGTATTGACTTTGAAATGGGTTCATCTCTTTCTGTATGCTATTTCGATATATAACCATTCCGCATTTTGAGCATTACTTTCGCTATCGATTCAGTAAAATAAATGTCCAGCGGCTCTGTCTATTCCTTGAGAATTACTGAATAAGCAAATGCACCGCTGTTGTAAAAAAGAAAATAAATGTCATCATGCCAAAAATCTGTCATCCTTTTCCTGTTTTAAGTGAATGTTTTGTAGTGGTCTCAAATTTTTCAAGCAAACAAAAAATTACTTTTTCAAATTAGCAGTCACATATCTTACAGAAGACTTATTATAAACAGCCAGCACCAACGTGTTCTTAAAATTCTCATCTATGATGTTGATTTTTCTTTCAACGAAGAACTAATCTAAGGTTCCGCACACACCATTTAGAATTTTGAGTGGGATATGCGAATAAACCTTTTTTGCCGTTGAGAAATGAAGTACGGCTCTTTTATTTGGACATTCAATGATGCACACTATAAACACTGCAAGGACACTCACAGAAAAAATTTCATCATTTCTTATATAGAATCATTTAAATGATGGCCAGTAAAAGATAAAAGATCCAATCATATAAATCCAAGTGTTAAAGGGTTATCATAATATTTTAGTTTGGACTACATTGTAAAGAATATGAGGTTTATTTCGGAGAGGACAGAAGAAAAGAAAATTCTCGGCTATCCTCGGCTTCAGTGGAACCACAGATCTTCTCGCAAGTTTGATAGGCACATGCTAAATATTGCACTGCAGGTGTATCCACGGAAAAAATTATATAGTGTCTTACAGTCTTGTAATTATAAGAAAATAATATTAATACAAAGTAATGTTAATATCCACGACAGCACTCTTTTGTATTCGTTTCCCTTTTGTATCACTTCTCCCCACAAGAAAAATAATGCTACCACCCAATGCTATCGCTGTGTATTATTTTTAAAGAAATAAAATTGGAAACCTAAATAACATAAATAAAACAAAAATGTGACGTACTTTATTAATTACCAAACATAAAAGTGAAATTATTTGTTACATTTTATGGGGCGTAAGGGCAAAAATAGTGATTTTTAATAAATAAATCTAAAATTACAAACAAGGCTTTAATCCTCTTCCTAAAAAACCTGAACACCGATGCGTATCATGTACTGAGTAAAGACTCAAAAATAAATGCCTGGCAATACTAAGCACTCTATCGCGAATTCTAAAGATATATTTCTTTTAAACATTTTGTGATTCTGAAGTCCTTGACTTGCGAATCCCCAACACTATACCACCAGACGATATACTATGATAGATACGATATTTTCAAATCAAAACATCATCTGTACATGAGAAAGCATATTGTTATCATTATCCATTGTAAGAGAAATTCGAATGATAAAAAATGAGTAGTATTTATATTTAGCACTGAGCCATAAAGTTTTTAAACAAATTTAGATTTTATTTGCAAACGGTCAACTGGAAGCGATAATTTATTTGAAACCGCTGACATTCTCCCATTTTTATGTCTTAACATGGAATTAGGGGGAAGTGATGTGCTGGTCACAGCAGATAGTTTTAAAATTGTAGTAATATAATCTTAAAAAAAATAATAATGTCCCTAACTCATTTCAATATTCAAAACTTCTTCTTTTCCATAACTTTGACGATTCATTTTTAATCACAGGAAAAGCTTTAATTTAGACGGCTTTGAGGAGGTTTCAAGCAAATGATGTTTAAATTACTCTCTTGAACTCATATTCGTTATGTTCATCCTATGTTTGTTTAGTTTGTTGCGTGCGTACGGGTTCGTTATGGATTGAATGCACAAGTCGTTAAAAAGTTAACAAAAATTTATTCTTTCCACGAAAAATAAATCAAAATGCTGAAATATTTCTTCAGAGATATTCGTACAATATCACAATATCTCAAACGTTAAACAGAATTCACTTCAAAACAGATAAAGTTAATCCAATCTCACAGCGAATTCGCTACAATCAATCTACAGTATTAAGTAACAAATCAGCAGTTCGCTTTAAACAGCTACAACTAACAACTGAACTGAGGTGTTTCAAGTCGGCTTTTATAATCTTTTTTTAATTATTTACTAGAACATTCTGGTAAATTCTCGATTTTTGTGGATGGCAACAGCAATTACGAGATATTTATTTATTAACTATTAAATGCACTCGCTCTTTTATTTTTACTTTTCCGACGTAGCTTTCTCTACAAAAATCGTGTGCTTTGCACGGGAAAACTAAGCAGTTTTAAATAAACAGCTAAATAAATATGAAATCAGTAACAAGTTGTCAGTTTTCTTTTTTTTTGGTGATGGTAAGATCTAAATTTGTTACAAGTTTTATATGCATTTACATTCGGTTTGTTATGTATTTTATCAACACGCAAAACTAATGAATCTCTCTGATGCAGATATGTGATTGGTATATCCTTAAGCTTTACAAATATATCTGTATGAAAGAGAATCTGCAACATTGTAATTCATAATAATAAGCAACATTGTTTAATGAATACTTATATATACCATGTAAAAGACTTACGTTTGTTTGGGCAAGTATTCCATACATTTGCACTCTATTGAAACCTCAATAAGTAATGAATTTTAGAGATGACATCATAATGTTAAAAAACAATTTAATTAGTTAGTATCGTGCTACGCTATTGTTAAAGAGTAGACTAATTTTTATGTAATATTTAATACAAAAAATAACTCCTAGATGAGTAAGACTATTCATAAGAGGGGTAAATAATATATAACTTTTGACCTGACTTTCATTCATAAATACTGATCATACGATTTTCAGTAAAAATCAATGTAATCTTAAGGGCTAAAACATAAATTGAAGCTTGTGAGCAGTTCGGAATACATATATTCATAATTAAACATTTGTGAATCTGAATGGATGTTTACTGTAACGTAAAGAGGAAAATGAAAATTCTCGGCTATATAGATTATAAGACTGTGATAATATGTAATCATGACTTTAATTTTTATAAGAATACTTGAGATAAGAATTTTATTAAAAATAAATGCCATTCTAAATAGATTATCATTGCGTGAATTTCAATTTCCTGAAAACGAAATTAAGTAATAAATTTGGTTTACCGTGATATACATACAGCCATGCGTTAATTTACTACCTCCAATTTTACTATAAGGTGCAATTAAGAAATTATTACTAGGAAAAACTGATGTTAAATCAAAATCAAAATTTTCTAAACCAGTCATCTGGTAGCATAACTTTGCCATTGCGAAGTCATTTTGGAGATGTATTCTAGAAAATAACTATTGTTTACTTTATGAAACCCATCTTATGAAGAATTGTTTAGAAAAGAAATATTTCTTAAAAGAAAAATGTCTCGTTCATTTAAAATTTATATGGCTCTTTTTATGAAATCTGCAGTTGAAAGAAACTGAAATATTAGTAAAGATAAAATTTTATAATAATAAACATATTAATAATCGTCAAAAACGTATTCACGTCATTTCTGCCAGAGGAAATAATATATATGCATTTAGTAGCGGATTTTCTGCAGCAGGACATCAGGTATATGTTTGTAAATAAGGCAAACAAACTTTACTTATCTATACATAATCTTATCACTTTTAATGACAAACATCTAATATTAAAAATTCATGTCTAAAATTAAATATTTATGCTGTACCACAGCTGTGTAAGACAGAAATATTTGTCGCCAGAATAAATTTCAAATTATCTCGCTCATGTCGGCCATCTTTTAGAGGCGGTGTTCCGGAACAGAAGACAAAGCGACCAGTTCTTCTTTCTTGAAGGGTGGAAGTCAGCCCTGGTAATAAAGGGAGCTCGTGTTCCTTACTATTTCCATTTATTAGAGAAAACTTTCAGCAAGAAAACTTGGAGAAAATTCCCCTGGCAACATTCCTCTTCTCACGTTTCGTGTATGCCATTAACTCCATTTCGAATCACGGAATTTCTGCTGCTATGTTTTCTATGTTTAAATCTCAGCATACTTCAGTATTCCATCATGGAAATGAAAGAAAATTTTTTGCGCAATTGCTGTTTTTTTCCTGCACATTTTCTTTCAGACACCTACGATGGATGTTTCACATATTTTGCTCACCCACGATGTGAGACTTTCTAAAGATGCAATATGTGTATTATTCGTATATCCTTAAGTTTGAATCCCAGAAAACAAATTGTTACCTGAGAATTTTGACTCTAAGTATCATAAACTGTTCATGCAAAATAATTAATAATAATTATAATATAAGGGTTAATTAGCCCACTGGATAGAAAGGTATGTGGAATATGTCTATTCAATGTTAATCCTATACTAAACTATTTGCAAATGAAAATCGAGAGGCTGCACATTAAAAAAAATAATAAAATCCTCCTATATATAGACTTCTGATTTCCTAGAAGTACGTCAAATACAATCATTTAGAAAATTCGATAATTTCCCATATATTTATAGTAAAATTTTATTTCTGAGTTTTAGCTCATTGTGTTAGACGGTCCATTTCAAAAGAACTAATATTAGACAAAATAAAGTAGCATCTTAATACTACTTCTGTGATGGTTTCTGCACATGTCATGTTAATTTCTAGGCTAACGGATATTCAAACTAGAAATCAGTGTAGTTACAGAAGGCGAATAACTGAACCAATATTTTGATTGTTGCAAAAGAGTTATATAACTGTATTCATAACAACATTTTAAGACGCCGGAAAATACATGCTACTTACACTTTAACTGCACCTTTGTCCTTCATATTTAATAAAACAAATAAAATCAAAATAATTATTAATTCATTCTCTAAGCCAGCGCTTACCAACCAGGGTTCCACGAAACCTCGTTAAAGGTTCCGCAAGAAATATGGAAATTACACATACGTCATAAAAGGGAAAACATTTTTTTTTCTTATTCGGATTCCACTT
>KK113018.1:378010-403340 GCA_000611955.2 Stegodyphus mimosarum | reverse complement strand
AGATGATAAGTGAAAAGCTACCGTTGGCTGGTCGCTATGCGCGGTTAGACTCATCAGATATAATCAACCATTATATGAATTTCTATGTTACTTGCATTACCAATTCGGTTGTTACAAAACGTCACACAGTCGGTGAGAATATTTTCGAATAATACATAAAGTCGACGATATGCTATATGATGTTGAAGATATTTTGTGTGATAAACTGAAAAATGGCAATTTTTCAATTCAAGTGGATAAGTCAATAGATTTTAAAGGCAAACCAATGGATATATTATTAAATATTTTATCTGCAATCTGCAGCAAAAAGTCTTCTTGGACAAATTGTATTTTCATTTGAACGGATGATACTGCTTCAACAATTGGGTCGATGAAAGGATTTGGTACTCTGGCGACAAAAAAATGCCAATGTTGATTTCACACACTGTTTTATTCATACAGAAATGCTGTTATCAAAAACTCTACAAAACGTATTTGATCGTGTCATAAAAATGGCAAACATTATGCTGTATTTTCTCTCTCCTTTCCGCATGCATTTGGAGTCTAATGGTGGCATACTCGACGCGTATTCGAGAGGTCCAGGTTCGAGTCCCGGCTTCAAATATCCTAATGACCTAACAAATTCCTTAATCGAAAGCCACTTCAGTCCAGAACTTTTAAAAAGCTCTGTGAAAGCATTCATAAATAACACACAAATCTGTTACTATATACTAAACCACCTCTGTGAATGCATTCATAAATAACACACAAATCCGTTACTATAATCTAAACTCCAGTGATTAAGTAGAGACAGTTTTTAATAGGATGTTTAAGCTAAAGGAAGAAATGCGAGCAAATTTTCAACAAAACGATGAACACGAATTTACTAAATGCTTTGAGGACCAAATATGTATGCAGATGATAGCTTACTTATCAGATATTTTTCATAACTTGAATCAAGTGAATAAGTTACTGTAAGGGAGAGAAAGCATAATAATTTCAAATCATAAGCCACTTGAATTTGAGAGAAAATTAAACTTATGGAAAGGTCATGTTGTGAAAGATAATCTTAATATATTTGAATCCTTGGCGAGACTTAAAGTGATTGGATACCAACAAATTTCGGGTTTTATTGCATCCCACCCATTATTATTTTCCATCCCTATCAACAAAACTATACAGATTTGGGAAGAATCCATTCTGTCGCACAGAACCTATTTTTAAAAGAAGAACTTTGTGACTTACATTTGGATGGTTCATTAAAAATGATTCAATGATATTGCTTTGGAGAAATTCTGGATTTCCGTTGAAAGTGAATACCCAACAATTCATAGGAATGCAATTAATATATTGCTGCAGTTTTCAACATCGTACATCGGAGAACAAGCTTTTTTTTGTTTAATAAGTATTGAAAATAAGGCTAGAAATGGTCTCCTTTCTGCGGAGGATGAAATCTGCGTAAGACATCGAAAATCAGACCCGTATTCACCATTTATGTTCCAATAAACAAGCACAGATTTCACGTTAATATTTGTCATAAATTAAAGTACTAAAGCAACTTTTTTTATTTACCTATACCTAATACTATTTAGAATTATACCAGTTGTTTGTAATTGCCCCCTTTTTTGTTTTCAAATGCATACCCCAAATTATAGCTATTTTTGGTTTTCATTAATGATCACTATCAAATTTATTATGAAAAAATAATGTTACATAGGCACTGAGGTTTCGTAAAATTAGAATACTGTCACAAGGATTCCATAAGAAAGATAGGGTTGGGAAACACTGCTCCAAGCATTATAATTGCCAGTGATAAATATCTTAAAATATATTCCATCCCGTTCCCAAGCATAGATATAATAATGAAAATTGTCTGTCGTGCTCCGCCTCTTCCGCACTATACGGACCGGTCCCAAATCAGAAACTCCCGTATTAGGCAGGTGGTGGGTCACCAGTGAAAGTTCCCTAAGAGTTTAACGTACGCTAATCATACTACCGTCCTGAGCGCCAATCCAAGACGACCACTTAAAAGTTTCTCTATAACCACTGCTACTTATCTGGCTTCACCACTCCCGGTTCTCAGGTTTCACAACGGCAAAAAAACATGCACGGCTGGAGATCTGAACTGGCCATCAAAATTGTCCTCCTAAGCAGGCAGCCTTGTTCTACGAAACAGGACTTACGACAACCCACCCAAATTATATCAATGAGGTTTTGTCTCAAGGCATCTCCCAGCCCAGCAAGTGAACGCCAGGCTTGCGATTTGTAGAGCGTAGTGGCCGAGACTGCTTGAGTATAGATCCTAGCCAGTAGCTTCACAGGTTTTCCAGCTTCGACTCCCTGGGGAGAAGCAGAAATATACTAATATTAATAGATAAAGCTTATATGACTTCCAAGTTTATATTTTTATTATAAAAGGAAATACTACCATCGGTCATCAGAGTGGCAGAACTACGAAAATGTTAGTGGATAATGTAGCCCTTATGATTTAAACATCATTTTTTTTAATAATTGTATTAGAAACGGTGACATTTTATATTTATTCTAGATTTAATATTTCGCGCACTATCAAAAATCTTCCCTCTTTATAACTGTGTTTTAGCTATTGTTATGTCTGTAGATTTTTCAAGAGAAGCACTGTGTACACATTTATAAGTAAATATTATGCTTAAATTTTCGTTTGTGAGGATTCGATAATTAACTAGGTAATTGTATTTGTAACTGCATTTCTTACTTAAAATATCTCAAAAAATATTATTATATATATATATATATAGCTGGTTTACAAAAAGTTGCGAAGTAATTAATTGTAGATTTTATTAAACAGCGAAGTCTCCATGCACATTGCTCAATTGCTGTATGGTTTACAGCAGAAGAAGGAAATTTCAAAATTTATTAGATAAGAAAAATTTTACTTTTATGCTTATTAAATATATTTCTTAAAAGAGTATTCTCTTTTAAGAAATTGCCTATTTGTAAATTTATAAGAGCAGTTTCAAGGTTTAGAATAAAATGTCTTTAAGTATATATTTCAGTGGTAGCTTTCTCAAATATTCTTAAATTTTTTGAAGTAAATAAATAAGCATGACTTTCATTTACTTATAAATTCAATTATTAGAATTCACCTTACTGTAACAGGTTATATTTATATCGTCAAAATATTTATCTATCTTAGGGACAAGCATGAAGAATTTCAGATTTTATTGCACTTTTTTCACCTCAGTTGATTTAAAATTTTATTAATTTTTGCTTCTTGCATTTTAAAAAATGATTTGATTAGAGCATGAATTTCAAAGTAAATGAGTAAAAAACTGAATGCAACGAATTTTACATTGAAACTTTCATCGCACTCTTCTCTTTCCTGAAAGAACTTTTTTCCCAGATTGGTGTGCTTATTTTCTTTGCATTACTTCTGGAAAATAAATAAGCAAATATCTGTATGATTATATGAACATCAATAAATATCTGATATGCATTATTATGTCATGTCTTTTTTTTTGGAACAGAGAAGGATTTTTTATTTCATTTTCAATAAAATATATAATATTGTTGCATGCGTACGTGTTCGAAATAGATTGAACGCACACAAAACAGATGAAAGTTTGATAAAATTTATTTAACCCCCAGCCCCCAAAAAAGCTTCACAGTTCTGGAACTTCCCCCAAATTACTCGCACAGATCAGTAATTATACATCAGACTACTATGCACGTTAAACACAACGCAATGCAAAGCTCTCCTTAAAGGCGAAGCTCTCTCCAGTATCTCAGTATTCCGAATTCAACTCTAAACTGACAACAACAACAATTGAGAACAAATGCTTTCTCCGGTCTTATATAGTTTCGATTCAGTCACCGAAGAATCTGTAGTAAATTCCAGTTCTCGAAATAACTGGAAGGCATGTGCCGTTAAAGTCAAATCTAAGGGCTGGATACGGTTACAGTTGCATATATAGATTAATTACAATTATTCAACTGCAAAACGCATTACAGTTATACAGGGACTGGACCTAAATGTCTCTACGTTTTAGCGACATTTAGCGATTTCGTGCAAAATTTGACGACAAAAATTAGTCGCCAAAACCATCGCCACCTTAACGACATCTCGCCATTTCAGCGAGATAACCATTTACTCACTGTTAATTATACTTGCCCTTGTAATCTTATTTTTCTAGCAGCTGGTATAAATTATTCAGCTTAATTTTAGTATTAATTTTTAATTACTGTGTTTGGATTATTTAATGAATTAGTTCTTAGTTCTTATTCCATTTGAAAAGTTTAAAAATAAATCGCCGTTTATTGCACTCAGACGTTATAATAAATTAAATACATTTGGAATACGCTTGGAACAGAAGGGATATTAATAGCGACGGCGAGTACTAGACTATGTTTTTAGTTAACAATAAAATCCCTAAATACGTAGGTAACGACTGTGGAAGGTTTTGCAATGAGAATTTAAATATTCATTTAATATGTTATTTTATGTAACTTTATTTAATCATTGAATATAAAAAATTCTACCTATAAATTCACATCTAGACTTCTTAAAGAAAGTTTTAAGCTGTAAAGAGCAACAATGTCGCTCCCAAAAATAAAATCCCCATGATTTTAGAGAAAAATAATTAGCAGATGTTCGTTACTAAGAAAACTTCTAGAGAATAATAACATTCCATATTATGGAAGGGTATCAATTCATAACTGTTTAAATTTCTCTACAAATTACTATGTGAATTCTTTTAACAAATGCCTTTCAAACAGAACCTACCATAAAGCGCAACTTAAATATAAACTCTTAAAACTCTCCCTTTAGACACAGTTTCTTGTTTTATCTCTTTTTTTATCGTACACACCTCATTTTTCATGAGCGGAAAAATAAAAATGCCATTGTTACGTTTGTCCTTTTTCTATTCTTCCCCATAACATACTCTGCATGAAAAAAGAATAAGTGCCTTAAGGTCTCTTAAGGTTTAAAGTCATTCCTTAGAGATTTTCTAACTTCTTTCCGGAATTTCTTCGAAATTCAATCTCGGTTTAAAGTTCGAGATAATCTAATTTTTAAAAGAAAAGAAAGTAATTTGTAAGATAAAATGATCTAGAAATACAGAACGTAGAAAAATGTGTAATTTCTTTTTAGTTAATCACAGTTAGGTGTTATAATTGAAATTTTTTTTCTTTTCACAATTATGAATATGTGTAAGCAAAACAACTTTTATATCTTTTTTAATCTGATATATTCATATTGAGGCATGAGGCAGGAAAATACGTGCTAAATTAAATAACTAATATACAGAGTCTTAAAGTTTACATCCATTTATTTCTTATGATCGATTTCAGTGGACTCGTACTACATTTTTCATGTATTATAATTTGCTCATAGAATATTATCTTAAATCATTAATTACAAACGTATGTATGTGTGTTATTTTAAATTTTTAAATAAGCAAAAATCTAATGTGCGAAACGTTTTCTTTTGCAAAACACGCCAGAAATTAAATGAAATTTAAATCTGTTAACATTTTAGTTAGTTAAATTAACTTAATTTATTGAGTACTTCATCATTCGGCATGATAACACTGTAAAGGACTTCTTATTAGTTTTTTTAGAATTCTAGTAAAAGAGCGATGAATAAAATGTCATACGTTCTTATAATTCGCCAGCATTATACTAAAATATGTTTAATGAAATATATATATGGAAACTTCTGTTTTAGAATAAAGACTTAAAAGCTATATGCCATATTGTAAGACAAAATTTAGCAAAGACCAGATTGTAGACAAAACTAAATTTGGATTTATTCGATTATAATAGCGCATACAAGTGTTAGTTGCATATTGAGGGATATGGCTTACGGAGAATTTTCTATGAGAAATGAGAAACTGGCTTTTAGTTATGCTACGCATGAGAAAATTAAAGTTCAGCCATTCGCCTGAATGCAAACTTGGATCAAACTACCATTGATTAGCGATGGTAACAGCTCGGCCATTGTTTGGCTGTTATAAATCTGAAGCGGTTATGGCTACCGCTGGTGAACCATATCTTAAGCATTAATTACATTACTTCCATGAAAGCAAAATACGATTTTTAATGGTTTACAAACATACATTTGGGATTTTCACAGTTTCTGGAAACCTGGACTTCTTCAAACTTATATCACGTTATCTATTGTAACTTGTAAAGTGCGCAGTCTGCATAGAACTCGCAACTCTCACCAAATATCCCGTGATGCAAAACGCGTCTGCAAATGCCTTGAATCTCTAAGGGCAACTGTAAATTGTTCGTAAATTGCACATAGCTACATATATATAACTGCTCTGAAACATACTTCAGTTACATACGTTTCAAAAAACAGCTCAGTGTTTTCCGAATTAATATTCGTAAACATCCCCTTATTGTTGTGTACAAAGTGGTATAACAGAACTTACATTTGACTGCCTTTAATTTTTCTTGTGTTTTCCTTTTTACTGGGAAAAGTTGATTTTGCAAGAAAAGTTCTCTCATTGATAAATAAAAATCTTATTCTTAAGGTATTTCTCAAACAATTTGTTTGTTATTAATTAAGCCTCATTGTATTTGCAATACATATTGTATAATAAGAGCTTGCTGACATTGTGATAGAGTCACTTATAACATTTTACACCACTTACGTAACCCATAAAAATGCCTAATTAATTCAAAATTTCACAGCGGACAGTATCAGAGTTTAACATGCAAATATCTATCGGTATATCTATTTATCTCTCCCTCTCTTTGTATATATACATATATAAATGTGTGCGTACACGTGTGTGTGTGTGTGTATTATACACAATTGAGCTTTTCCTACGGAATCTGTGCATTCTGTCTTTAAAATGAAAAATATATAAATATCTGGTTTGAAAGAACAAGTGATGTGTTCCTCATTTATTTGATAATGAAAAAGAAATTTCTTTATTGCCATCCTAAGAGCAGAAGAGAGAAGAACCATGAAACATGGGAAGAAAAGCTCTAAATGCAACATAAATAACTCACAAAAGACACAAAGCACGGCCGAAGAAAGGCATCGGACACTGTTCAGTTCCTGTTAATCGATCAGCTAACTATGTTACCGCGGAGAGCCCAAACAATGTTGACAACACTTTCCTACGACATCCATTTGTCGTCAGTATGTTATCCAGTCATGAAAAATAAAAAATAAAAATAAATTGAAAAGTAATAGCAGATAAAGCAGCTAAAGTCAAGGATTAAACATAAGATGTAGAAAATACATGACATGTTAAATTACTCAATCGATAAATATGACTATTAATAACGATAAATAACACATTTATAATGTTCGGCTATTTTGGTGTAAAACTGGGTTGTGTAATCCATTCTCCACCAAGACTATTTGTAGATTATTATTTTAAAACTGTTAAGAGTGATTCTTCTTATAAAATTCTGACGTATTTCATATAAACAGAAGTTCGTGGACAATGTTTCTCCTTTTGTGAATCGAAGCTGGAATTTCTCAGCAGTTACACTTTGACTCAATAAAAAATTATTAATTGGTATCTTTACCTCTCCTCTCTTCTAATAGTGGGTTAGAGTTTGAAAGTTTAGGCCAGGGGTCTCCAAACATTTCAGCCCACTGGCCATTTTGGCTCTTTCACGAAGCTTCGAGGCCCAAGATCAAGTTAATTCTTCACAACACGGCGATGAAATTATGATGAAAAGCACGCGCATTTTTAAACCAGGCAGCGAGACTTTTGTGATTTGATCTATACGCTATGGTCTTACGAAGAGCTGTGTTTTTTAGACTTTTATGCAGCTTCACCTAACATAAAGCTCTTAAAGCTGTTTTTAAGCATTTGAAAAAATATGTTTTTTCTTAGAATATTAGAGATTTCTTCGTATATACTTTAATGTATTTACCTTCCCTTTGTCACTATTTATCAGGGCATTTTATTTTGCTCAGGTCCAAACTTTTACTCATAAGTATTTCATATCTTGGGCAAATTTTGTGTGAAAAAGACATCTCCAAAATTAAAATAAATTACAACATATACAGAACAAAAATTAAGATTTAAATACACTCACGTTTGTGAAAATTGCAACACCATGAAGGACTTACGCGAGTGAGCTGAAATTTTCAGGAAATGCAAAGTAGCGCATGATATGCAAATGATTAGAATTGCAAATCCGTAGCGCATGCGTATGCTGAGCAGCGCCTTCTGAACGGCTGATGGATCCGAATAAATAGACGGCTGTAGCGAGGCGTGTATGGTTATCGGTGGTTATCTGCTAGTGGTAAACGTTAACTCAATCTGTGCTTATGCCTCGTCGACGAAAGAGAGCGAGATTTGAACAACTTACAGAGTTTGAACGAGGGAGAATCATCGGCCTTCGTGAAGCTGGATTGTCGTATCGTGCAGTAGCCTCTCGTGTGCAGCGTAACAGCAGCACAGTGATGCGCGTTTGGAAGCAGTGGACGGACGAGTGTCGGACAACTCGGAAATCCGGGAGTGGACCCCGAAATGTGACGTCAGCTCGCGATGATAGACACCTGGTCCGCATGGCGCGGACGGACCGTACAGCTTCCTCTAGACAATTGGCAGCACTGTGGTCAATAGCTACAGGTGTTTCATTGTGTGCTTCATCAATTCGTAGACGTCTGCTGCAGTGTGGACTGCGCGCACGGACTCCTTTATACAGGATCCCCCTAACGCACGACCATCGCCGCCTGCGGCTACAATGGGCCAATCAGCATAGAGACTGGCGTGCTGATTGGCAGCATGTCGTGTTTTCTGACGAATCCCGCTTTAATTTGTGGTACCATGATGGCCGCATTCGTGTCAGACGCTATGCCGGTGAACGCCACCTTCCGGAGTGCATTATCGAACGCCACAGTGGACGAACACCCGGAGTTATGGTCTGGGGCGCCATAGCATATCATAGACGATCTCAATTGCTACGAATTGTGGGCAATCTGAACAGCAACCGGTATATCCGTGAAGTTCTACAGCCCGAAGCTGTTCCCTTCCTTCAAAGCTTGCCAGGCGCTGTATTTCAACAGGACAATGCCCGCCCTCATACTGCTCGGATTGTTAAATCCTTCTTTGCAGCGCAGCAGGTACAGCTTCTTCCTTGGCCTGCGTGTTCCCCGGATATGTCGCCAATTGAACATGTGTGGGATGTCATTGGTCGGCGTCTTGCTCGTGATCCTCGTCCTGTTGCGTCTGCAGACGAACTTTGGGTACGCGTACAAACGATATGGAATGCTCTTCCTCAGTCAGACATTCAAACTTTGTTTGACTCCATGCCACATCGTGTAGCAGCACTTATTGCGGCACGTGGTGGCCACACAAAATACTGATTCTGATCTCTTGTTCTTGTTTGTTTGCTTTGAACATTTAATCATTTATTTGTACCACTACCACTCAACTGTGTATTAAATTGCATTCAATTATGACGATTCCTTCTTGGTGTTGCAATTTTCACAAACGTGAGTGTAAAATCACTATTGAAAATTTCTATGAACCAACCTAGAATACTACTATGAAAATAGAAAAGACAACACACAAAACCACCTTTTATTCTTGTAAAACGTACAAAGAGAATTTTTTACTTCCTCGTATTAATTAAAGGAATTATTGTAATCATGAAAACTTTTGGATACCATATTTCAAAGACAATATATATTTTAAACTCTCTCAAATCCGAAACTCCGATCGAACGATTTTTTTTTGCGTGACATCTGGACGTACGGATAATGTTATTTTTCTGTTGAATTTTATATTACGCAAAAATAAAGTACTCGTTTTACCAAAACGTATTGTAAAATGGATTTAAAATGCATTTAGGAGAGATTTTTTTTGTGACATCTATACGTACTATGTATGTATCTCGCAGAACTCAAAAACGAGTAACTTCAAAATGTTGCAATTTTGTATATGCGACTGCTATAACATATAGTTGTTAAACTCCCTTTTTGTTTGCAATCGGCTCTGTTAAAAGTACATACACTTTCTTCCAAACGTTAAGCACGAAGATGTAAAATGCAAAACAATCAACACATATTGCTTTGATTAACACAAAATTCGGCAGGAAAGTAGCATATATATTTATGTATAAAACAAAATCAATAATTATATACAGAAATGAAAACAATATTTAATTTTTGTCAGTTATCAGATAGTGGCATATTGGAGACTTAAACAGAATTATGCATAAAGTGAAAATAAACAGCATAAAATAAAAAAAATGACATTAATAGGGTATGTGATCCCCACTCATCTGTATGCAAAGTGACCACGCTTTCAATTAGGTGGTCAACCACCGCAGAATTAAGCAATCGCCATTCTTCTTGTAGAGCAGTTTCCAGCTTAATAAGAGTGGCTGGATGCAGGAAATGTGAAGATACAGCACGGCCGAGAGCATCCCAAAGATTTTCAATGGGATTAAAGTCGGGCGAATATGCTGGCTATGCCATACGCGCAATCCCTTCACTCTCCAGGTAGTCATCGACGATGTCAGCTCTATGGGGACGTGCGTTACCGTCCTTTAAAACAAAAATAGGGCCAACTGCTGCAGCGTACAATCTCACAATGGGTTCTAGGACTTCATCTTGATACCCGACAGCCGTCAAAGAACCTCCTTTAAAGATGTGCAGGTCGGTGCGGTATCCTAATGAAATCCCTGCCCACACCATAATGATTCCGCCTCGGAATGCGTGATGTTCGGTGATGTTTTGGGACTGATTGCGTGTTCGTTGTTCATGCCATATCCTTATACGCTTGTCATCTGGCTCCAGAGCAAATCTTGACTCATCAGTAAACATGACATTGCCCCAGTCAGACACATTCCATTTGACATGTTCCCGGCACCACTGTAATCGCGCCCCTCTTGATTGGACGGATAGAGGAACACAAACTTGAGGTACCCGGGCGTACATTCCACTCATATGTAATCTTCGGCGTACAGTAGCTGCAGATACCGCTTTACCAATGGACGCTGTAACCATAGATGTCACACGTGTGGAGATCGCTCTGCGTTTCCGCTTGCCTACAATAGCAATATATCGATCTTACGTGGGGGTTGTAACCCTTGGGCGATCGGCTACGGGCCTTCGGACAACTGTCTGTGTGGTTTGGAATTGTTTCCATAAACGTGAAATTACAGAATGATGAACGCCGAAGAAAAGAGCAACATCTGTGATCGACTGTCCTGCTTCAATGCGCGCCACCACACACTCAGAATCTTCCATTCGTCCTCTGGAAGTCATACAAACACGTATGTCTTCAAAACAAATTGTACGAAAGTTTTAAACACCTTCTATCAGCACTTACAATCAACTTCTGTAACCCTTCATAAAACTGGCTTCTTATAAGGCTGCCTGTTTTGCATATTTCTTGACATAAAAGCGGGATTGGCTGTTACCTAACATATTTGTATACTTCCATCTACCTCTTCAATTCTGATTGGCTTCCGGAAATTAGCATTTTCCTCTCCGTGCTTAACTTTTGGAAGTGTGTGTATACCCAATCTGTTACCCGGCTCCCTTAGCTCAGATTTTAGTCTTATATATTGGTAAACTCTTCATTTTTTGCTTTAAAAGTGTCTTGGTCTTATATTCCGGTCAATGGTTTTATGACTTTAGTTAATCTGCATGCAATAGTTGCATAATTTTCAACAGTGTAAAAGCTGTTTATGTGCTACTAACCTAACGAAGCTGCCACTTGTTTATATTTTAAACTCTTGCTGTGCTTGAAGACGTTTTGAGTTTTCATGTATTTGTACCTTGCCGCTAAGCGAGAACTGAATTGATTGAATGAGAAATGTACCTCTGATAAAACTCGAGGAAATATATTTAGATGAAGTGCGACAAAAGTGTGTGTAATTGAATGTGAGTAATTACTGTATGTTATTCTTTACTTTAAATTTTATAAAATTGTTTAAAAGAAACCACTGTGGAGCCTGATCATTAGTGCTCGCGCGCCAAATTCGGCCCTCGAGCCGTAGTTTGGAGACTTCTGCTCTAGGCCATGGATATTGTTGGTAGATAAACATAAAATCATTATATACCTTTTGCTGAATTTTATCAGAGAGATTTTAACCAATAACTGAACTCAGAATTAGCATTTTGTAAAAGCTGTTTAAGTGCAACTAAGCCTAAGGAAGCAGCCATTTGTTTACGTTTGTTTATTTGCCATGTAGCTGATTTTTATTTTCTACAAATTCTTGAGACACAGGTAATGTTACACGAATAGTTAAATTTGTACATAAAGTATACTAAAAGGAAAGGTTGTGAGAAAGGTGGAAAAGTAAATGCAAGTTTATGTTGCATGTATTTTACAAGGAAATAATTATAATTGGAATTTTACTAATATGTGTGTGTCGAAAACCTGGAGTTTCTAGTTCTATTTCCATCGTCTCTCTTAATTAATTAAATCATTTTGTCTTAATTTCAGATATTTTCGGCAGAACCTAAGACATATCAATGACAGACATATATACGCATGTATGAGGAAACATAATTAAATGTTATACAAACATACAACGAATAAAATTGTTGACAACAGTCTAATTTCACTAAAACCAACACATTGTTTCTTCCCGCAGTGAGAATGCGCTGTCATAGCTTTCCCTATCAGTACATTCAAAACGCATCTAATTTAGGATTATTTTGAAAACTGTTCCTATTTCAGGATTCCTATAATACATTGTGCCTATTTGTTTTTTAAAATTTGTAAATAACATTTAGCCTTTTCCTACAAAAGTACTTAAATATACATTCAAAGTATAATAACAATCTAAAATACAGAAACATAAAATGCTATATGCAACATAATACAAATATTTAATTAATTTCTCGTAATAGCTAATTGCAAACTGATGAACTGTAAAAACTGGCGTTCAATTTATATGAAATCATATAAAAATCAGTCCAAAAATGGCCATGTCCATAAATATGTACATAAAATTAATATAATGTTATTTTTTTATATATTTCTCTGGGTTGACTTGCAATAAGTATTTACTTTCTGCGCATACGCACTTCTCCCCACTTAAGGTAAAATATTAAAAATTTAAACGTCATATCAGCGAAATAAATGACAACTAAAAAATGCATATTGCAGGTCTGAAGTGTCTAAAAACGAAACTTGAAACCACACAGATGAAGATAAATGTATGAGTTTATTATAGAATCTAATTTTGAAGTTTTCTCATGTCAGAATATTCTGAGTACATGGAAATTAATTTTTTAATATGTTGAACTTCTACTGCATCTTGTGAACTGACTATTGCCTATAAAATATGCATTTAATTGCGTGTTGTAAAATCTATCATAATTTCTAAAATACCTCATTAATCATTAAACATATCCAAAGACAGTTTTTAAGAAATAATCTAATGTATGCAGAATTATGATTTCTGTGCTGTGAAAAAAACTACTCTCTGATGCGGAATTTATAATTCTCCAAAATGCTGTAAAAAGGTTTTCGTAATATGCATTTCTGGTCTAAATCATTTTGTTATTTGTTTCCTATATCTAATTTGTGTTTTTATAACGTAAATCTGGTATATTTTCTGCCGAAACAGAATTAGCAAAACCATAGAATTTTCGTGTTTACGTTTAGTATAAGATGCACTCACATATGACGCTTAAATGAAAATTAACGAGGAAAATGATTTATGATAGTCTTAGGACAGAAACAAGAATAAAACAATGCTACATAACATTAACATTTTGGAACCATTTTGACCATAAGAGGTAACCTAAGTCACGTTTTTCGTTACGTCAGGTTAATCGGCAAAAGCTTGAAATCTCGGCACTAAACGGTAGCAATAAATAATAATAATATGTTTTAAGTTTTAGGAAAATAATACCTCTTAACATGTTATGGGAGTTTCTTCTAGCTTAAACTATTGTAGGAATTTAAAATTTTGTAGGTATTGCTAATTAAGGTTCGTATCATTTATAACTCGTTTTAATTGATTTAAAAAAGTCATCTAACACATTTTAGTACCTAAATCGTGATCCGAGATATTGATCATAAGCGTATTTCTATTATTATTATTAAATACTTACCCGTGTACCGTGTATACATTGTGAAAAACACGTTTTGTTTCTGTGTTAGGATCCCCTACACTTGCATCGATTTTATTCTCATGTTCACTGATATGATCACAGCAGTTGTGGCTTTGAACTCTAGGTTATAAATTAGCTTAATACACACAATACCCTCAAAAGGGCGAATTTCATTGCCGTCAAACTTCATCATTGAGTTTACCTCAATGACAGCTAGTTGCTAGAGCGTGTTGGCCATCATATATGGCAGTAATTATTGTTAACATAGTACATTCTTCCACCGCATTTAATCAATAGTGGGAATTCATTATCGTTTGAATAAATCATTTAGATTAGAAATACATATATTGTTATGCTTGATGAAACATAATGCCTTCTGAATTATGCTCCAAAATACTGCTACATTGTCTTGGTTAATGAATTTATTGTCTATCTTAATGAAATAAAATTTACTATTATGATTAATCTATTAATTCAGTTGTTCAAACCCTTGAAAATGAAATAAATTCTAAAATACGTAATTTAGGCATGCTATGTATTTTGATTATAATATTTAAAAAAATAATTGGTATTCAGATATAAATTTAAAAAAGAGTGGATTGTTGTTGTTTTGCCTGAAAATATTGCTTTTATTTTTTTCTCATAGCTGCAGCAGATTGGAAATACAATGCATTAAACTGAATGGATACTTCTAAGTTTTATTTTCTATTTGGTTATTAATAATGCCAATCAGCCTAAATTCTACTAACGTTGAAAATGACTTTTTTGATTGAACTAACAGAACCGAAGAAATCTGTTTCACTTTAAAGAAAGGTTTTTTAATCCAAAGTTAAACTGTATTAGAATTCGGGAGCATTTAAGGCCTGAAATGACTCGAATATATTGAAATGAGACAGAATATTATTTATATAAAATCTTAATCATTATTAAATTAAAAATTAACACTTCAAATTCATGCATAAATATTATCATCTGAAATTAAATGGTAGTTATCCTTTTTGGCAAGCTTATTTTTATTGAAATGTCTCGTTTTTTTTTAATTTTCTACTGTACGACCACCGCCTCTGTACTACATATTTACGTCTGTGCTATCGTACACCTATGTCAGTTTATTTTCTGAATGTTTAGCTGTATTAGAAATGCAATGTTTCTTTTCCTCCTTTTGCATCTTTACTTTGCAAATTCAATTTATACTAAAAGCATCCTACTTACATTAGTAATTCCAGGTATATCGAATAACTTTTGATCTTCATCCTCTCTTGGGAAATTAGTATAAATTGTTTCTGAGCCTACTCATATTTTTTTCCTTTTATTAGGCTTATTCGTATATGTTCTGTAATACTAATCCGATTATTGTATCGTATTTATAATGTGTTTATACCCTAGTCGATATCTTTTCTACGTCTCGGCCTTAGAGCAAAATTCGAGTCAAGCATTTAACCCTCTAGATATTGTTTCAAGCATCTGCAGATAATGTAATGAGATTGCGCTTAATAAATAGCCATAAATGTGACGTTCTTGATTTCTGTTACTCACTTTGCATATTTTGCCTGATCTCATACCTTTGCTAGTGTTATTGTGTGCTTTTTCTATTTTCCATTCATGTTTTGGCCAGCGTTCTCTTTTACGTACAAAATCACAGATGCATCACTCAATAATATGATTTGAATATTTGACTATCATGTTAACTGCTTATCATAATTAAATTTGTAACTCTCTTTATGGAACTTGCTTTCTTCATTGATTTTTGAAAAATTAATATTTATGTATGCGTGGGTTGTAAATGAGGATTTAAACTATATTGTGCGTTCTAGAAACATTCTTTGATGTTGATTTCATTTGAGCTGTACTGCCATGTTATCAACAGTGACCAAAACAGAAAGTTTTTTTTCTACTACGTTACTAACCCTATACAACCTTCATCGTTTCTGAAAAAAAAGTTAACTAGTTTGTAAACGTAATTTCGATATCATGGATGGAAAGGCTGTATAAAAATGAAGTGCAATGTTTTATGAAATCCCCACAGATCAAAAAAGTAGTTATATAGTACGATATTCTTTACGCCACAGGTTTCCAAACTTTTCCGAATCGCGGTCACTTTTATCAATTAAAATTTTCCCATGGCGCCCTATCGTAAATAAAAGTATGACTAAGCATAAGTAAGAACCCAAAAATAAATAAATCTCGTGTATCTTCATTATTGAACACCTTATTTTATTTTATTAGCATTAAATTAAAAATTAAAGCGATGGGTGAGTCTTCAAATCATTGCAGACATTTTTAAGTCGTGGAATTAAACTGGAGACGGTCATTTTTTTTAACTGATTTTTACTCTGTACTTCATTTTACTATAGCGCCCGCCAAAATCTCAGCTTCAATTAAATACGATATCGAAAATGGAATTATAATCTGCTGAGCTTTATCGCTTAGAACTGTGTTATCTTGCCTTTGAGACACAATAATAACTAGCGAAATCCGAGAAAAATAAATAATAAAATTAAATCTGGTACTGGATAAAACACAAAATGTAATAAAGTGGTTACTCATGATAAACTAAAATAATCAAGAACTCAGCTAAATCAAAATCTAAGTAAACCATGCTATTCAAATTCCAACAAAGTTAACATTTTTGTGATCGTAATTACGTCGTAAGAGATTTGCGTTGTGTTTAGTACATACCGGGACTGTGCTAGTAAATGATCCAATGAATGACAAAAACAAAAATAAATACATAATACATTCTAGCCATTAATTCACAAATTTATTTCTTCACTAGAAGCCAAAATGTAGTATAATTATTACATTCTTTCTTATACAATCTGTAACTCTGATCGAACTCGCTATTAATTACTTAAAGTTCTTTACTATTATTCTTTTAATTTCTTCAGTACTTCCCAAACAATTCGCAGAGCCGCTGGATATTTATTTCACTGACTCGATAGCGAGAGTAATACTCAAAATGCAGAATGGTTATATATTGATATTGCATACAGAAAGGGATGAACGCATTTCTATGTCAATACTTAATTCGCATAACATACGGCCATAATTTTGGAATCTGTGTCAGCTATCTATCATCAGTCAGGCAACGAAAATTGTCTCTGTAGAACATCCATAGCAAGAGTAAATTTTCAGAATTATTGTACTAGTAGATTAAACGTAGATCTAAAATACTCCTATTTAAAATTACGCAAGAAGGATTATCGAGGGGAAAGGGATAACGAAGGTATTACGAGGGGAAGAAATTGTTATGAATCTCAAACAGAATTTCAGGCGTTTTGATATATTAAGGAAATAGGTTAGCGAAAGCTTTGGCCTTCAAAGGGTTAATGAAGAAAGATTAACTAATCTTAAAATAGTGGCTTTAATTTTTATTGATATTTTTTTCTCGCGTTTTACATGGGAAAATATAAATTGCAAAGATTTTTGACACATCATGAAACTCCAACATTATTTTCTTAATACTTTTGGCGATTTTTTCTCATATATACCAAATTTAGCATGTCAGTATGTTTCAAATCTAAAATTAAAATTAAAATTTATTTTTAATCTTTGAGAAAATATCGTAAATTTACAATAATTTAAGTTTGAAAGAGGATTTATGTTGTTTAGCTTTCCCATTTTTTGTTATGATTGAAATGAGTGGACTAAGGGGATGATTATGGGATTAAAAAATGTCATAACAGATATTCGATGAATTACAAAACACGTTTTAGGAGAATTATACACAATGCTTTTATATACATATCGAAGTCACTAAGCAGTAGCTGCCAGTGATACCTAATTGTTGAAGGAGTTTCGTAATTATAGTAAATCATTCACTTTTAATAGATTCAAGAATTCTTCAGAGTTGATTGCCACTGAGATTCCTTAAAGTAGCAGCTGAAGTTATTTTTCTCAAAATGGGAATAAATTATGTTTTAATTACTAAGCGAAGATTCGCACCTCAATATCATTAATTAGTAGGTATCAGAATGCAATTACTTCTCCTTTTATTTTGTGAATGACTTAGAAGAGTTATCACGATCTAATCACTAATATATTTGCTGAGCAGTACTGCGTCGAAGATATTTTATGACAGCAATGATTTTTGCGAACCGAGTAAATAAATTATATTAATTGAGGTCAGCCTAGTGCTATGCTTCAATTCAATGAAACGGACTCTCAGGCGTAATATCTTACTGCTGATGTTATCCTCTGAGTTATAAAGTAAGTTACCTTCTTTTCCCAAATTTACTGTCTTTTCAGTAACTGGAAATTCTCGGTGTATTGGCTTTAGTTCTGCGAAAGTGACTAAATGTGTGCTGAGGCCCAACTTTAGCTTTCAGATTACCTTGCATCCCCCGTTCCAGTATAATGTTTAGCGGAATTACTCCATGTTTCAGGACCCGGGCTCGAATACTGGAGGGAAAAGGGATATCTATATATATTTATACCCCATTTTTGAAGATATAATAATTGCCGCCCACTCTGATGTATCTGCGTAATTCAGTCGATGAAGGTATAGTTAAGCCGTCTATGCATCCAACCCTTAAGAACGAATTTTAAATACTAAATTCCAGGTCAGTAAAAGAACACAAGTATTACCATAAAACTATGTCGAAAAACACTATATCGTTTCTCATTTTTAGCTTTTGAAATCAAGGTTGCAGCTATTAGCATATTAAAGTAAAAATTTAAAAACAAGTTTTCGTTTTAACTCGTTTTAGTAAATAAGAGATATTTTGAAGAATGTAAGTTAAGTTTTGTCTCTAACAAATGACTCTAGTTTCCTCTCCTTAACTTTTCTAGAATTGATATTTTAAATCAGGCCTAAAAATTTTCAAACTTAAGTAGTAGTACAACTAAGTATCTAGTCTAGCATAATTTGATTATGTATGTGATAACCTGTAAATTATGTCTAGGCTCTGTCTAATAAAATGAGTAGATCAAAATTTTGCGAGTAATTTTCTGAGAAAAACCTGAAACGCTGTTTGGTACTGATACAGCTTTAAATAATGAATTTTTTGTTATTTCAACTCAATTAGCTCCTTGGCCTCTAAATAACCGTCATCATATGTACAATATTTACGATTTTTCACAGTCGCGCCACTGGTTGAAAATACTTCCTTTATGCGCACTATTATGTTTATTACTGTTCAAAACGCAATCCACCATCAAAGATTATAAGAGAAAAAAATTCACAAAACTATTTATCAAAGACAACTTTGCTTTCACTAAACTTGAATTATAAACCGACTGACTAAATCGAATTGACAGTTCTTGCCTATATGCTTTCCGCAAGATATTCCTGAACAGTCCAAATGTCTTTTGCGAAGAGTCGACGCACCTCAGTGTGTCTGTACTATAGGTCAACCTATGTTGAGAGCATTGGATATAGTATAAAGTGTTAGCATTCATCATAGAATATAGTTCTAACATTTCGAGATATCAAATTGTAAGAATTACGATTTGAATCATAAATATCGCTTAGCGGAGGGAACGGATTGAAAAAATAAATGTGTGAAACGTTAGATTACGTTGCATACACCTTCTCATTTAAAAAATTGCTAACATCGTCTCAATCAGTAAATGAGCAATAGGCAGACAATCCATGTTTTGGCATTATTGGCCAAACAGTATATTCCAGCAATTCCGACATCGCCCCACTGTCGATGAGGAAAGCAATTAAAGCATTCATTCATCCACTGACCAGGAGAAGAGGAAAGCCATTATTATGCCGTCTACTTCCTCTTTGATACATGTGTATAATTTTAAATCCTCAAAAAGCTGGAAAAAGCTTATGTTGTTCTGCTACATTATCGTAATGAATGTCTTTGTTAAATTATGGGAGCATTTTCTTAATAAATATGGTATAATTTGTCTGCTGATTTGACTGGGATTTCTGCGACAAGCATAAATCGGTGTTCGCCAATAACATCGCGGCAAAAAATTCGTGCGCGAAAATGTCGCGGAGAAAACACGACGCAAGGCGAAAACGTCGTGGTACAAAACATCGTGGTAGAAAATAAAGCAAAGAGAAAACATCGCAGTTCTAAAACATCGTGGTCGGAAATAAAGCGGTTCAAAAACTTTGCAATTTAAAAACATCGCCGTTGAAAATATCGTGTTAAAAAATAAAGTACCTACAAATCATCGCATGGCGATTACATCGCAGACGAGCGTTTTTCAGGCTTTAATAACTGTAAAATTTAATGATTGTTTAATAATTGTAAAATTTCGCGTAATGATTTGTGAGGGCAAGTTAATTTTCCCTTTCATATTTTTTATTAACTAATAAATATTTACTGAAAATGTAAAATGGAAACTTAAGCATAGGAAATTAACGCAACTTATAGCACTTAATTTTAAACTGACCTATTTAACTAACAAAGGTCATTAATAATTATTTTTTATAAAGTTTTATTGGTAATTTTTCATGAAAAGCATAATCTAAAAAAAGAATAGAAAAAGAAAGATAAGTAACTGCATGAACTTATCTATAAAAAAATTGCTAATTCTTCACTCTTGTTAATCTGATACTCTTACAGTGAAAATCATTTATTGTTTTGTTCCAATTTCTTGTTTTTTAAAAATTTACTAGTTAATAAAAATATGAAAGTAAAAATTATCCTTCTTTCCACTCTGCTCTCATAAATCATTATGCGAATATCCATTAGAAATTATTAAAGCCTGAAAAACGCATATCTGCTACGTTATCGTCATGCGATGATTTGTAGGTACTTTATTTTTTACCACGATATTTCCGACGACGATGTTTTAAAACTGCGAAGTTTTTGAAGCGCTTTATTTTCGACGACGATATTTTGCACCACGATGTTTTAGAACTGCGATGTTTTCTCTTTGCTTTATTTTCTCCCACGATATTTCGTAACACGAGGTTTTCGCCTTGCGTTGTTTTCTCCGCGATGTTTTCGGCTGTAACCCATAAATCGCATAAAATCCGACGTGAAAGAAAATGGTGAAACGCCTTCTGAAAGTCAGTACAATAAATCCAAATCAAAAGACATGATGAGCTAACTTTAGCAACAATACGAAGAAACGTTCAGGTTTAATTTTACAGAGTGAGCCGTCAAAATTTGGTTCTAGTCTTGCAGGAGTTCTGAAGTTAGATTATTTTGAGATGTAGCGCAATAATATGGCGCGATTGTGAAGACACATTGCTGCCGGCTCGCGTTTGCAATAATATTCCGAGCCGGCGAATTTATTTTTATAAAGGGTGAAGTAAAAAAAAGTCACACAAAAAATTCTAGATATTTTTAGTTTCTCACTTTTTTTGTTTACTTAGGACAGATGTCTTGGTTAAGTTAACTATGAAAACTTTACAATTTTTCGTGTTTTCCCTGTGAAGTGGCCGCGGCGCACAGTTCTGGAACCCATGCCTTACGCTTTAATGAGTTAAATGCATGAAATTCCACTATTCCATACACAAAATTCTAGCTATTATTAGAGAATAAAAGTCCTATTTTAGACCACTTTTCAGTACCTGTCTTGAACTGAGGTATTCCCTAATAGGTTCCAAAAAATATTGGTCAATCAAATAAAAAATAAAAGTTCTCCTTTCATCAACTGTACGTCCGGTGTCGGTTAAAATATTGAATTATTTATTTAAAATCTTTCCTATTCTCAGGTATAAAATTTTTTCCATAAATTTGCCTTTCATATTTTAAAGAACTTTGTAAGTAGAATCGTATGTCTAGGACCCATATATCAGGAAATATTCAAAGTTGTAGCTATTTTTCTGTGCAATGTTTATAACCTTCTAAGTAAATGAATTACAAATCAAGCATCATAATAGAGAACAGTTTGTATTTTTTATGAAAATGTGATGTAAAGTGATATATAGACAAATGGCATACCTCAGGAGATTCGCTTGATTGGGCTTCTTTTCTAAGACCTTTTAGGTAAATTTTTGTATATATTTAAGCAATTGCTTTCTAGATATTGAGAAAATCACTATCGGATTATGTTTTGAAGCAAAAGGAATTTTAATCTTTTATCTGTATTTATCATTTTCTATCAATAAAAGTCACTTAAATAGAATTGTTTTTGGGGAGTCGCATAATTAGTGTAAGTTTAGAGGTGAAGGCAATATGTTATCATTACTGAATTTTTCTTTATATTTTTGGCGAATTTTGTTGTTGTACGGATATTGTTCCGTACAATTTAAAGACATTTGTACATATTATAGATATGCAATTCTTTTTTTAATAATTTGTAATGATTTTTAAAACTTTAGACTTGTTAAAATTGTGTTGCTCAGTTTTGTGCAGATAATAAATATTCTGTAGTGTACAGATAGAGTTAAAGTTTGATTGAAGAATTTTTGAATTATAAGCTGATTGAATTGTGAAAGTGCTATGTGTTAACAATGCTTGAATTGTTATGAATGCCATAAGACATTTTATTGAAAATGAAATTATTAATATTTTAAATTAAATTCTGAGCATGATGACATAATAATAAAAGCTCCTAATATTCCCAAACTACTAATAATAATACTAATAATAATAAATGCATCAAAAATATGTTGAAAATAAGTAGTCTTTTGTTCGAAAGCCATTCGGTAACAACTCGGAAAGATTGGGTGAGTCTTCTTGACGCTATACGAAGCCGAGTTGTAAGCTCAAATATTATTTGTAATTTATGTATGTTATGTTACTTGAATTAGCTAATAAGTTACTGGGAAGGAAAATTATCTTACATCCAACACTCTCGTACATTTCTAACATATATAATTCCTCTTTGGCCACTCTCATCATGACTACATCGAATTATAGCAATTATTAAAGCAGGGGTAATAAAGTTGAAAAGATAAGCTGAAATGAAACCAACTCTTTTGTCTTGATATGCATCCGTTTCCACATTATTTATATCAAGAACAGCGGAGATGCACACTCACTCAGATGGCTATTTAACTGCAACTCATACGCTGCAGTATAAAAGCAGGTCGAATTGCGTGCTGGCTCTTAGTAGCTCTCTGGCTGTAATTATCCTCTTAATGAGCGTTATTCGAGAACTTTTCATTCGGATGGTAAAACGTGAATGTTATTTCGCACTTTACGCAGAAGCCTGTAATTGTAAAGCAAAAAAATAATGGAACAGCGTTAAAATCTGATTAAGACACGATTTCCATAGTGAGGAAGTAGCAAATGAATGTTTAAATGCCTGCGTGAAATGTAAAAGTTTTAAATGCTGTCTAAATTCTCTTCCCTACTTCGAGGATATTAACTCAGGAAAGGATTTCCGAGTACAAACGGACTGAATGTGCAATTTAGAGAATATTCCGAAGTCCAGAATTTTAATTATAAATGATTCAAATAAATTGCCTCAGGGAGTAAAATTTAATGACATGTTGCATTTTTATTGTTAGCCTTCTAATTACAGGAGATGTATAAGGGCCATTAAAAATTTAGATGCTTGAACTTTGGCGAAAATTCCCTAGAAAATTTTAGTCGTAAAGTCTTTGTTTTCTTTCTTTTCTTTCTAAGACTGCCGGGCCGGCTTGTTCGTTTAATTTATGTCTTAACACAAAGCCTTAATAAATTTCTAATTTAAGTGCAATCATGTTGCATCTACTGTTAGACCAAAAATGATACTATAGAAGACCACAAAAATTATAGGTAAAACTTCTCTTTTATTATTGCATATTATCCTATGTCAAAATGCCCATTCTAAAAGTAAGCTCTCTCTTCAAAAATAATTTTCTGTTAAACATCAAGGTTAGTACATAAATAAGCTTAGCCTTTTCTCAACGCTCGAGTTCAATGACTTCATTGAAGACACAGAGAGAGTAAGGTATAGTTGATTTGAGCCCAATATGACTATATGACGTCCTGGAAGGGAAAACCTTATAGTATACTAAATATCAGAAGAGGAGAACTACCGGACTGAGCAAATAATCTCTACTGGAGGACAAAAACATTTATAAATATACTTTGTTTCACTTGTTTCCCAAAACATTGCCATTTTTAAGTGCGACTTATTAGTAGTATGTGAAAATAGCAAATCTAATATCGTAACTCTGAAGTCATGATAAATTATATTTGAAAATTTTTAACGAGAGAAATAATTTCTCTGAATAAAAGAATTATCTACCTGCACGAGTCATAACGGATATCAGCTATAACAGACTATAGTTTTAAGTTTAATAATAAGTGCTAAAGACATTATTTTCTCAGCATTTAAAAGCATATTTCCCAATAAATTTGATTAGTTCGGTGTTCCTTGAAGTAGACTATAAGCAACGTTTTCTGAACGTTATATTTCCTTCCTTATCATCTTGACCAGAATTATATATAAAAGACGCAAAAGATAACTAAGTTTCCAGGAAACAAACAATAACAGAAGAATATTCATAACAATAATCTGGTAACATCAGACATAATTTATTTAGTAACTTGTACCTGTACTATACAGAATATTATTGTGCTTAACCAAAACTGAAATAGGAACATATTTGTTCCTATTTCAGTCTGGTAACCTATTATCTGGTGTTCCTATTTCAGTCAGTCAGTCTATGTGACTCTGGTAATGCTACATGACATCTTCTAACAAACCAAAATAACGAACAGAAAAATACCAAATTCGTGAATAAAAGTTAACACAAACTTATGCCTTTTAGTGATAAGAAATAATTGGCTTCCTAAATCTAGCTAAATATTAAACTTTAGATATTAATATTTCAGTTTTTAATGTAAAAAACGCAAAATTAAAAAATAATATAAGGAGTGAAGTTTGAATTAAGGAGGAAATATTTTTATTTTATGATTAATTGTTAATTTGGTTTTACAGGTTTGGCAGTTTTCTATTTATTATTTTTAAGTATTACATTTAAATAAAATTATTCAAAACTGGAAATTTTATAAGAAAAATTAATTTTCACGTTTATGTTATCCGTACAAATAATGCAATTACTGTCATCAGTATGAATTATGCACTTTATAAATTTTATATTTCAATGATGGGGATTTCCTCTCAGATCTGTCTAACATTTTCAACATTATACGCAATATTTTGTGTAGCAGGTTTTTACTTATATACAGTTTATAAAATTATTAATTTTTTCTTCGTAATATTGTTACGAATTTCACATTTATTTGGCTATTTATTTAGAATTGTAATTAAAATTCCTTTTTATTTCCCCCATGCAACGCAGACGATTTTTGAAGAGAAAGCTACGTCGAAAAAAAAGGAAATAAAAATAAAAGAGCGCGTGCATTTAATCTCTACATATAATAAAACAAAGAGTCTGTGTGTGTGTGTCTTTCGTTTGTGTTGCGAGTAAGCTAATAGACCCAGGGCCAC
>KK113018.1:349994-377207 GCA_000611955.2 Stegodyphus mimosarum | reverse complement strand
ATTATATATAATTTTAATTATAAAAAAGTTTTGCATGATATTTTTTAATCTGTTTAAGTTCTTAATCTGTTTATACCATTTGAGTTCTTAAGATTTTGCAAACGGAAGTTGTTTAATTTATTTATTAGGATAATTAACATTTGTATTAAGGGATATTGTTTATTTCGTTGTATGCTTTTTATATGTAATGCATTTTTAACTGAATTTTTTTTTCCGTTGTTGTTTGTTTCTTTTTCGATAAAATTGTTCTGCAGAGTACAATTCTGTGCAGTTTTCAAATTTAATGTTTGGTGTTCTCTTTAGGCATTTTTTTGGTACACTTAAAGCGCGGCTAGTGTTTAATAAATAAATATCTCGTAATTACTGTTGGCATCCAGAAAATCTAGAAAAATCGAAATTGATCTACTGACAATTAAAAAGCTTATAAAAGCCGAACTGAAACACCTCATCTCAGTTGTTGTTGCTGTTGTAGTTGTAGCTGTAAAAAAGCGAACTTCTGTTTGTTTACTTAATGCTGTTATTGATTGTAGCGATTTCGCTGTGAGATAGAATTATTTTATCTGTTTTGAACTGAATTTTTGCTAAACGTTTGAGATATTGTGATATTTTGCGAATATCTGTGAAGAAATATTTCAGCATTTTAATTTATTTCTTGTGGAAAGAATAGAGTTTTGTTTACTGGATCTGTTTTTTAAATTCCAGCCAAATATTATTTTCCATTTCCGGCCTGTTGGAATTGGGGAACTGAAGTATATTTTATTTCATTTATCAATTTTTTTTAAATTTTTTTTCTAATTGAATATTTTTAGAAATATTAATTAACATCTGGAATATGTGTTGAATGATTAGAGACAGGCTATATTTCTTTTGCATTTATCTAGACGCACACACCCTGATTACATCACGAAAAATATAAAATCCCTTGATTTTAATTGAATATTTTTCCACATTTCTCGAATTTTTGTAGGCGCTAAAATAACTTTAGATTTCGTTTGGTCCCGTTGATTACGGCAATGCACATCAGGGCTGTATGCTTAAGAGGATGTTACCTTCTTGGAAGACTTTGTAAGGGAAACAGGACGCATATACGTTACACATGTGGAAAGCCACCATACAGCCAGCCCGTTCGCTTGAATCGAAACTACAAGAGATTTGTGATTTTACCCGGAGGCCGCTGATGGGCCTGATAGAATTATAACGGTCACATATATATAGCACACATTTACTATACAGAAATTAAAGCATTCTTCTTGTTACTAATTGTAAATTTTGGGGAAACGAAATGATAAATACTAAGCACATGTTATCTTCTTTAAAAATAATAAATAAATTAATAAAACATTACACATTATTAAATAATTTTATAGTAATACATTTCAGATAATTAGTTCAATGGATCGATTAGCCGGCACAATATATGATCATATATACAAAGAGAATATGTTACAAATACATTTTTATAAATTCTTAGGCAGCATTCAATCACTTTAAAATGCTTTTATATTATACTAGCGGAAGTATCGGATGCCAGTTAAGTTAGATTGAGAGTAATGCATCTAACAATGATACCGCTGGAATCTTTCTGCAATAATAATGCAAAAAATAGGATTCATAGACATACAATTTTCAGTCTGATGCGATATGGAACCCAAATAAAAAATTTAGATTGGAAATAAACTAACTCTCTCTCATTATATAAGCAACAATGGCATCCTGTTTTAATTTTTGCTTTTGCAAATGGTCGTAAAAGCTCAAGTTCCATCCAATATTCCACCTTTATTCAATTCTAGTCGACTAAATGTGGCAAATAATTGATCATAATTCATTAAAAATCAATAACGCAAACAAACACACAAACATGCATCCTTCTATATATATATATATAGATTTTGTAAAGATTCCAAATTTTTTATTAAAAAAAATTATGATTTGAAAGCGAACAGTAGCAACAAATTTTCAAACAAGTAATATATATATAAATATAAACAAAAAAATTTAAAGTCAATTCCTACTTAGGTTAGCAAAGAAAAATTTTTAAAATAAAAAAGAAAAAATTAAAATACAAAAAAAATTTTTTAATGTATAATAGTTGAAAAATCTGCATTAACATCAAGTGTCATCCACTATGAGTTTAAAAAATGTAATTGAACTTGGGTGGATGAATAAAAAGTATTTTATTAACAATTGAAAATTAATTAATTAATAATTAATTACATAATTTTGTTTTTAAAGCCAGTTCCTACTTCGGTCAACAAGGAAAAATTTTAGAAAAGCAAACAAAAAAATTAAATTACAAATTTAAAAAAATTTAATAGCTGAAAAAACTGTATTAATATCAAGTCTCCTCCACTACAAGTTTAAAAAAAATATATTTGAACTTGAGTGGATGAATAAAAAGTATTTTATTAACAATTGAAAAATTGAACAGGATATGGGGAGACTGTGAGCTAATAGAAGGAATTTAATAATAAAGCATTTTTATCTCCAACGCGAGACTGTTGCCACTTGGAAAATTTAATGCGAAAATTAGTGTTTTCAGAGTTTTTAATTAATATATCGGCTGATTAAAGTCGTACGAAGATGGAAGTGGAAATGGCTTCCTGCGAATTTTTGGAATCGGGAATAATGTATTTAATGTCTGGCAATGCTATTTTTATTTCATCGTAAAACTTAGAAATTTTTTTAACAAAATCTACAATTTGAAAGCGAGCAGTGGCAACGCTTTCCGAAATAATGGAGAGTTCATCTCCAGCTTGCTAGAATGTTGTCACTCGGAAAAATGAGGGCGAAAATTATCGTTCTTCCGAGATTGTAATTAATAATTCGGATTTTAGCTACTTTTTTTTTGAAAAAAAGTGGACGTCGACCTTTTCCATGGTCCAGAAAAGAATTGTAGAAAATGTGGTAACGTTAGCTATAGTAGTGACTGAGTTGTTAGAGGACAAACACACAGACTTTCTTCTTTATAATATTGTTACGGATTTCGTATTTATTTAACAATTTATTCAGAATTGTAATTAAAATTGCTTTATTTTCCCGTGCAACGCAGATGAGTTTTGAACAAAAAGCTAGGTCGGAAATGTAAAAATAAAAGAGAGAGTGTATTTAATATTTAATAAATAAATATTTCGTAATTGCTGTTGCGATGTACAACAATCGAGCTTTTGCCAGAATGTTCTAGTAATTAATTAAAAAGCTTATAAAAGCCGAAGTTAAACACCTCATCTAAGTTGTAGTTGCAGCTGTTTTAAGCGAACTGTTTGTTTACTTAATGCTGTGATTGATTGTAGCGAATTCGCTGTGAGATTGGATTATCTTTATCTGTTTTGAATTGAATTCTGTTGAAAGTTTGAGATATTGTGATACTGTACGAATATCTTTGAGGAAATGTTTCAGTGTTTTGTTTTATTCCTTGAGAAAAGAATAAATTTTGTTAAGTTTTTAACGACTGGTACATTCAATCCATTACGAACCCGTACGCACGCTATAATTTTTGGTGTCAGAAATTGGGATTTTGAATGCCAGTTACACGAGCTATGGAAGAACATTTAAGCCAATTTATTGCAGCATTTGCTGCATTTAAAGAAGAAATTAAGGCTGGTCAAGATTCTGTGAAAGCTGAGATGAAAGCTGGTCAATAATCAGTTAAAGAGGAAATGAAAGCTGGTCAAGCATCTGTTAAAGATGAAATAAAGGCTGTTCAGGAATCTGTAAAAGATAAAATAAGGCTGTTAAAGAAAAGATTGAAGCAGGACAAGAGGAAATGCAAAGGGAAATTACCTACTTAATAGAAAAGAAATTCGAAGGTATGAAAGGCAGAATTGACGCTGTTGCAAATAAAGTTGGACACTGAAGAAAGAGTTTATTCGGTAAAAAAACAAATAGAAGAACGAGTTTCTGCTCTGGAGCAAAGAATCGAAGGAAGTGTTTCTGCCGTCCAACAACAAATTGATGACAAGGTTTCGCCTGCCGTCGCCAAAGAAGTTGACGCCTTAAAGAAGTGCATAGCGACAGCAGGAAACAATTTGGTCGTTTTAAATTTTTACCCATGTCTGCTCGTCCCTCTCTGAAGCTATGGACATATAATGGGAAGACATCCTGCCAAGTGTATAAGACAAATTTTCTATAGTTGCGGATGCGAATCGATGGGATTCCCATCGATTCGGCCTGTCATCCCGCTGCTTCAATGAGAGCAGACGCTGTGGATATTCTGCATACTCTTCCAGAAAACCAGAGGCTAGACTTCGAAGCTCTATCCGGCGCAATGGAGCTGCGATTCGGGGGATAAATGTTTGAAAGACTACAGTAGGTATCAATTAAAATCCCGTCAACAGAAGTCCACCGAAACACTCTTAAGAGCTCGCCACGGATGTTGAAAGGCTGTCCCATCTCGCCTTTATGGAGTGCCCGAGAGAAACAAGGGAAATCTTGTCCCTGCAGTACTTTATCGACGGCATCCGGGATCCTGAAATACTGAAAGCACTGCCAGTGGCTGATGTAAAGGACTTAAAAAGTGCTCTGGTGTACGCCATGAAATTTGAGGCAGCCCAGCAAGCAACTTGCAGACACCGACACCCAATCAGGGCTGTGCAAATCCAAGAGCCAGTGGATCAAATGGCTGCTAGCCTAGATGATTTAACAAGACAACTGAACGCCCTGCAACGGAATATTGGTGACAAGAAACCAACCCTAAAATGTTGGAACTACGGTACTGAAGGGCACATTCGAAGAAATTGCAGAATACCCCAGGGCACGGATGAGATCAAGAAGTTCCTCTCAAGAAGGAGCGAAACTAATTCGTGGCCATCTCGCGAGGCGGAGGTTGCCAGATAATGAAAAGCCCCAGTTTAAAGGGCTTCGGATTTCTGAAGTGAATGGCGGCAGTAACGGACATTTCAACATGGGACACATCAGTGGAGTTCCTTCGATACAGGAGCCAATGTTACCTTCGTTCGAAAAGATGTGGATGAGCAATTGAAAAGCAAACTCATCTGGACGCCGCCCTGAATTAACTTCCAGACTGTCTCAGGCGAGAAGATCGAAATCGATGGAAAATTAAACGTTACCATCACGTTTGAAAGTATCATTTACCATCACAGGGCATACGTAGCAGACGTTACGGACTCTCTCATACTCGGAGTGGATTTTCTAAGGAAATGCATTTTTTCCTTCGAATTGAAAAATAACGAACTGCATTCTGCCTCTGAGGACGTATCCTCATTCGGGATTAATGATGAAGGAGTGAAATCTATCCACAAAATCATAGCTCAAGACGATATAACAATATCGGCAAGAACAGAAATTTTACTTCCTGTATCCATAGCCAAAAATAGAAATTTCTGCTACAGAGTCATGGAATATCCCAAGAATTGTAATAGCTCTAAAGGAGTATTAATAGCCTCAGCAGTCGGCGACCTATCGAGGACCGTTATCCCGGTGAGAGTTGCCAGTGTAACTAACAAGGCGAGAGTAATTAAGAAAGGTGATGTGGTTGCAGAATGTACTCCAGAAGATGTTTTCCCCCTTTCGTCTTCTGACGTGGCTCGAACCAGTTTGACTCAACATAGAATAGATACTAGTGATCATCCACCAATCAAGCAACATCCAAGACGTCTTCCGATTGCGAAACAGGAAGAGGTACGAACACGTTTAAAGGAGATGCAAGAAAGCAACGTCATTCAGCCTTCAGCAAGTCTTTGGCTATCTCCCATGGTTCTGGTGAAGAAGAAAGACGGGTTAACCAGATTTTGCGTTGATTATCGCCGGTTGAACGAGGTTACAAAGAAAGACATTTACCCTCTTCCTAGAATTGACGATATTCTGGATTACTCTTTCTGGAAGCAAGTGGTTCTCGACACTTGATTTAAAGAGTGGGTATTGGCAGGTAAAAATACATCGTGATGACCGAGAAAAGACGGCATTTACTGCAGAACAAGAACTTTGGCAGTTCAAGGTTATGCAGATTGGACTATGTAATGCGCCGACTACATTCCAACGCCTAACGGAGACTGTTTTAAAAGGTCTTTCCTACGAAGCCTGTCTAATATACCTGGATGACATCATCATCGTCGGGAAGACTTTTGAAGAATATCTGGAAAATCTTAGAAAGGTGAAAACTTCAGAAACTTCAGAAACTGAAAGAAGCCAATCTGAAGTTGAGTCCCGTTAAATGCAAATTATTCAGACAGGAAGCGACTTACCTTGGATATGTCATCTCTGCTGAAGGTGTGCGAACGGATCCTGAAAAAGTATCAACAGTTAAATACTGGAGACGTCCAGAAAATGTCCACCAGCTAAAAAGGTTTCTACCGCTTTACACCTGCTATAGGAGTTTCGTGAAGTAATTTTCTTCCATCACAAGATCCCTTCACAAGGTGACAGAAAGCAAGCAAAAGTTCGTGTGGACAAAAGAATGCGAGGATGCATTTAAGAACCTGAAGGAATCTTTAACATCTGCTCCAATCCTGACGTATCCTCAGCTGGGCAGACCATTTATTTTCGACACGGACGCGGGTAATAAAATTATCGGAACTGTTTTGTCTCAAGAAATAGAGGGCCAAGGATGTGTAGTGACTTACTAGAGCAAGTGCCTGTCTAAACCGGAGAGGAATTACTGTGTCACCAGGAAAGTGTTGTTAGCCATAGTCAAAGCGGTAGAACATCTCCATCATTATCTATACAGCAGAAAATTCCTGCTTCGCACAGATTATGCATCATTGGCCTTACTTTTAAATTTCAAGAATCCTGAAGGTCAAATTGCCAGGTCGATGCAGAGACTCCAAGAATATGACATCGCTATCCTTGATCGAAAGGGATCATCACATGGAAACGCTGACGCCTTGTCTAGAAGACCTTGCTCAAAAAACTTCCGATATTGTTCCACGGTCGAAGCTAAATAATAGCTTCTTATTACAGTCGCAAGACAAATTACAACATCAACATCGTCTGATCCAGAGCCATGGAGTGATAAGGAAATCATGAAAGACCAGCTGGAAGACCGTGACATTAAACCCATAATTTGATTTAATGGAGACCTCAAACAGAAAACCTGCCTGGCAGGACATTTCGAGCTATAGTCCCACGACAATACAATATTGGGCTTTCTGGGACTCATTCCATATTCGAAACGGCGTCTTGTACCGGAAATTCGAATCAGATGATGGAAAGACATCCCGATAGCAGCTGCTACTCCCTTCCCGGACGTCCTTAAAGAAGTACATAGCAGTCCTGCAGGAGTCCACTTTGGAATAATGAAGACCTTTCAGAGAATTCGGGAGCGTTTCTACTAGAATAATGCAAATGATGACGTGCAAAAGTGGTGCCGATGTTGCGATACCTGTGCAAGTCGGAAAGGATCTAAGAAACACACCTGAGAGAAGCTGCAACGCTGCAATGTAGGAGCACCTTTTGAACATATCGCCTTTGACATCTTAGGACCTCTGCCACGAACTGTTGATGGCAACAAATACATCTTCGTTGTCATTTATTACTTCACCAGGTGGTCTGAAGCGTATGATATTCCTGATCAAGATGCTGTCACAGTAGCAGAGATTTGTTTCATAATTTAGAACACTGGACCCAATAAATTGAATTAAAACTTGAACAGATTATACCAATGGCTTCACAGAAAGCTTTGGTATGAAATATTACACTTGCTGTATTATCGTTATGCTTTTCACAGCTATATTTGTTGATACTCATTTAACTACTGATATGTTGTTTCCAATGTTTGTCACACATTTTCACCTTTTGCAGTATTTTAGTGTTGATACGATTTAAAAGATGGCTTACACGATCATGGCGCTCATGAGTAATGAATCAATGATGTTAAAGGCTAAAAATACCATAACACGTAAGTCATCCAACTCTATGCCTAAAGTTGTCCATAACGACAGGTTAGTTCCTTACTATGGCCATAGTGCGTAGTGTGTATAATTGTAAATAGTAATTAATGTAAATAGTATAATATCATGGACCTTTTTGTATTTAGTATTTCATAGTATTTGTATTTCATAGTATTTGCATTTAGTATTTCATAGTATTTGAATTGCTGAAAGTTAGTTATTGCAATTATTGTTCATTTTGTTATTGTAATGTAATGTTTATTACTGCATTGATGCCTTAGTTGTAAGTTTGGCTTCCTGTGCAAGGATTGTACTGCCCGGTACGTGCAAATCTTGGGAAGGGGGCAGTGTTACGGATTTCATATTTATTTAGAATTGTAAATAAATTTGCTTTATTTTCCCGTGCAACGTATACGATTTTTGAAGAGAAAGCTACGTCGGAAAAGTAAAAATAAAAGAGCGCGTGCATTTAATATTTAATAAATAAATAGTATTACGGATAAAATTGTTGCGTACGTACGGATTCGTTATGGATTGAATGCACAAGTCGTTAAAAAGTTAACAAAAACGTATTATTTCAACAAGAAATAAATCAAAATGCTGAAATATTTCTTCAGAGCTATTCGTGCAATATAACAATATCTCAAACGTTAAACAGCATTCACTTCAAAACAGATAAAGTTAATCCAATCTCACAGCGAATTCACTACAATCAATCACAGTATTAAGTAAACAAACAGCAGTTTGCTTTAAACAGTTGCAACTACAACTGAACTGAGGTGTTTCTAGTCGGCTTTTATAAGATTTTTTTCATTATTTACTAGAACATTCAGGTAAAATCTCGATTTTTGTGGATGGCGACAGTAATAACGCAACAATATATAGGTTTGGTAATAGTTAATATGCACATATTTGCATTGTCTTGTTATTATTTCTTATGTTGAATTTTTCTTGGTATTTAACATTTAAAGGGTAATCTTTAAATTTAATACGTAAACTATATACGTAATCTCACAATATTGAATGCTAAATGTGAAAAGCTTAGCTCAATTACAGTAGGTTAGTAAAAGTAGAAATGAAATCAAACTTTACAAGTTTAAGATACTATATCCTTAATTCAGAGTCTTGATTGATTAAAAGATATAAATATCGTTTTGTGCATCCATATCTTTCAGCATCTGGTAATGGTACAAGCTAAATTAAGTTTAGAATAAAATTGTTAAAAATATCAATTCTCACAAATTCCATCTGAAAGACTGCAGATTTGCGTTGAATTCAAATTTCATATCGATGTAAAAGATTAATTAATTAATGATCAAGGAAATAATTAAATTACAAACCTAATGCTTCTGCGTTTAGTTTACTTTGTATCATCATGTGCAGTTCTATTCCCATGCAAATGAGAATTTTTTACATTTACATAACATAGAGAAATTCCTTAGCTGTCTTTCAACTTCGAATTCACAAATAAGACTAATTAATTATGTCTCCTAGGAAAACTTCAAGAAAGAAAACGAAAGAAATCGTAACCAAATCTTCTGAACCAAGGAGCTATGTTAATTAGCGTAATTAATCTTGAACCTCAAGTGAGACTAAAGGCTTACCCTTTATGAGACATAAACAATAGATTCTTTCCAATAAACAATACAAAAAATTCTCTTAGGAGCGAAATACCTTGCAAATCAAATTGTCGACGTTGGAGGTAAAAGTAATATTGCATATAATCCGCGGTAGTTTATTGGATGCATTCTTAAAGAAAATGTAAGGATTATATGTGAGAATGTTTACGTTAGAAAGCTTATTTTTCACCTTCTTCAACTTGCAAGTCAAATAATGAACGCTTTTGAAAAAAAAAGATGTACGGATAAATTAATAATGAGAATTGTACACTTTTTAGAAGATTCAAAAAATATTCATCACCGAACAACTAATAGGATTCAAACTACTAAAAACTTAATTTTTCTACTAAAAATTAATTTTTCTTTTAATAGCTTTTATTTTTAAAGGAAATAAACAGACTTTTCAAATGACAATTCAAGTAACGTTTAATAATCAAATTTTTTCAATGTTTTGTCCACAAGGATAAAATCATGTAATCACTTCTCAGTTTTCCTAGCATGATTCTGATTATTTAGATTTATTCAATCTTATCATAGGACTTCCTTTTTTTCTCCTTCCCTCTCACATTTGATTGATTTCTCATGAAGCACGCGATATTATTTCGACAATGAAGATTACACTTCTTGCAAATTTCATTTTAACAAGATCTCTTCAACATCACCACATTTTAATTCAATATTATTAAAATTAATTGCCACAGATATTAAGCTTTATTTACTACTGTTTACACTTAATTTCTGCTCGCAAGCCAAAAAGGATAATTCTAATTGTAACAAAAATGACTTCAATCTTCTACAGATTTGAAGATGCTTTGGCACTGACATTTTGCGAAACTATTGTAAAAATTCTTCGTGCGCTTCATCAACGTTTCTATTTCTCCGCATTTCATCCATTCACAACAACATTGACGATATTATGAGGATTCTATGATTCTGACAATGATCTTATAAGTATGATAAAGTTCGAAATGAACCACTTCCCCGATCAGTTATAGCAGAGAACTATTTTAAATCCAAGCTGACATTATTGCATATTGAAATTTTGTTTTATTGTGCAATGCGTATGAAATATCAAACTCTGTAAAATGAGTTTATTATTGATATTAAAGTATGTGAGAAAGCCAATAATAATTTAAGGGTAGTAATAATGTTTTATTTTCCCCTCCCTATACTTATTTTTGGACTAAAGGGATCTGATATATAAAAATGTAGATATCTTGTAAAGTCTAAAATAAAAGGGCGATGCCTTTTAAAAATATTTTTCTCTGTAGTTTTTTTTTAAATTTTTTGTGTAATTTAATATATTGAGCTCTGAAGTGGTTAAGTAACTTCATTTTAACAATATTTTGGAAAATGTTATTTTCTCATTTCTTTGTTTAGGATTTCTAGGTGCTTTTTTATATCTTTTTCATTTATGACGCAAAAATAATGATATATTGCTCTCATATGCTTAAACACATATGATTTTAGAGCAAGTATGAAGCAAAAGAGCAAAAGGAGTATATAAATAATAAATACACAACAAAAGGAAAGTACTAATAGTTTCTTTTTGCTGCTAAAAAACACCCCGTTGAATATCATAAGGAATGTTACCATAAAAAAAATAACATTTCATTTTAAGAAATAAACTAGTTATTTAAAAAAATGCTTTGCAGATTAATGTAAAATTTAATATACCTGTAATTTATCTGAGCGATATCTTCTGTAACATAAATTTGATAGAATATTTTTTTTCCTTGGGGAGGTGGGTTGAAGCTTAAATGTAGTATTTAAAATGTGCTAAAAAATAATATTTCCCATAAATTTGTTTACTTGATAACTTCTTAAAGGTGTATCAGGATTAGAATGTATAAACTCACAAGAAACATGCTTCTGGCTTCCTCAACCGCGAGGTTCTTAATGAATGCCTTTTTAAAGAAATGTTGTGCGCGAATGCGAAAAGATAATAGAGCGGATTATAAGTTTTTATGAGACACGCAAAAAAGGGGTAAGATAAAAAAAATTTAAAAACAAGATATTCTTTCACGTCGTTCAAAATAAATAAACGCTTCTGTGCATTGCTTGGTAGATAATGAGGTTTTTATTGGGGAAAATTTCAAAAAGCTCTTTTCTTAGAGATAATTTTTTCTTCTTTATCAATAATTTTGCTTTGGATAAAAACATGGAATTTAAGATAAATTAGTCGTGTCCATGGAGTTCGAATTAGGAAGAATATTAAAAAAATAAGTGTAACCTAGGTATTTCTACAGATGTTTCAGTATATTTTAATTAAATTTTACTTTTTTATCATTAAGCAAAAAATATTTTCAGCACTATGCAATTCGCTTTGTATTTATGAAATAATAGTGTTTTGTAAATAGTTTGCTCAGTTTTACAATATAAAGCAGAAACGCGATATTATTGTGATTAAAGCTTTGTTAATTTATTTTACTGCTCTTTGACCTTAACAATCGATGCAAATTGTATACGTTCAGAAAACAATAAAAATTCAAATTAGAAAAGTAAAACGCAAAGTACCTGCTTTAAATCAAACTTTTCATCTAACAAACAACAGAGAAATATAATATAGAATCATTAAAATTATAATTTAAAAAATATGTTCCAAATGCCCCTTTTGAGTTTATTACTAATTTAAGATTTCTATAATAATGTTTAGATTGAGAACTTAGTGGAGTGCACAATTTATAAAATCTAGAAACAGATAAAGAATTTAGCACGGTTTTTGATTTTCAAAAATTCAGAAGTTGAAGAATCTTCAGGTTCCACAAATAAAAACCTACGTTTATAAGCTTCTTGACTTTAGTTTAATATGGATCCCCATACCCATGTCTCCAAATTTTCGGATACTAAATCAGTTTTTACTTTTTACTATGTCCAATCATTTATCTCCTTGAAATCACATAACCAGATTCACAGCGCCTTCGTTACAACCCGGATGGCAGTCAGATGTGGAAGGCAATCCGAACAATCAGGAGCTGTATATCATGGTTGTTCGAATACCTGAGTGAATTACATTTTAAGCATCATCATTTTCTGCTATGCTAAACTTCTGCATTAAACAGACTCGTAAAACAAAGATACGTTCTACTGCTACTTTGTAGCCCTCAGAACAGCGCTTCCTGCATGGAGTTTGCAATTGTGGTATTATCTTCACCTGATCAAGTTGGTATCTTTACGATTTTACATTTCAGTCCCTCAAAGCTTATTAGAGACACTCTTTTAGATGAGAAGTAAGATTTTACAGAAATTTAATAAAATATCTACTTACTTAACGTAATGTTAATACTAATAAAGCTTTTCTCAAAATTTTTATAGTTCAGATCTCTGAGTTCTTATTTTGTGTTTATGATTGCTAGTTCTCACGAGAAATGGTGAAAACTTCACTTCGCTTTTCTTTTTCCCATCTTATTTGTATCCACTCTTTTAGATGAGGAATAATATTTTCCAGAAACATCACACGTAAGATATTTATCTACCTGATGGTATAAATATTAATACAGATTTTCTTAAAATTTTATAAAATTTAAATCTCTAAGCTTTAATTTTGTGTTTTCGATTTCTAGGTAACACGAGAGATGGAGATAGCTTCAATTCGCTTTTCTTTGTACCGCCTTAACCTGTCTTTTCCAATTGGACTCTTAACCTCTAATTCAGAATCGTTTTGCCACAGCAAGGAAAGGGAATACGCCCATGACAATAGAATTGGATAGAATGTTATATAAAATCTACTCCAAGCAAAATTTGTCTTTTTCTCTGGTTTTCGAATGATAGACGACAGTTTTCCTAAGTTATATAAACCATAAGGAAAAACGAAACTGAACAAAGTTCTCACACTAGAAGTGTAACACTCTAACGTTACTTAGAAATAATTGGCAAATGACAATCTTAAAATAGTATAGAATTTACGGACAAGTATTTATTTGTATTCATTCTTAAAATCGATAGAATTTTATTCAAATTTTATGCCATTGTAAAATTGCTCTTTTGACTCATTTATGAATTTCTCTTACCATACAATAAACGCAGTTAATCACTTTGTATTCAATAATTTCATATTTTTTCACTTTTTAAAATTTCATACGTCGTTTAGTTACATTTAAGTAAAAAATCATATTATTGAAATTTTGGTTTATAAAACTGCATTTATTTTTTTAATAAAATATTACTTAACTCACTCATAATGTTTATCGCTAAGTTCAAAAACTTGTAATCAATTTTCAAATTACTTTCTGATAATCAGTAAAGCTCAAAATTTTATTTATGGATGACCATAAAATGGGGTAAAAAGATTGATTTCAAAATTCGATTCGATGTTTATTAAATTTAACACTGAAACAATTTTTTTTCCTCATCTCCCTTTAACCAACAAATCAAAGATATCCGAATTACACTTCCAGCATCGAATAGGGTGGGAAAACTGTCTTTTGAATGAAATTAGTATGAAAATCTTTTAAATATTTTCCTGTGTTTAGAAGATTTTTCAAAATATGATCCATTTTTCGGCTATTTGACGTCAATCGTTTTAAGGTATAGATACCTAAATATGTATCAGTTGGAAAATTTTAAAGTTTTCGCAGATTTCGCAGATTCACCTTTTAAAACAAAAGTGATAAAAAGACTAATTGTATCATTATGAATGATTAACAAATTGTATAATCATTGTATGATTTCAAAATAATAGCTAAATTGTATGAATTTTCCACATTAAACAAAAAAATCTGCGGCATGCAGAAGAAAAGTGTCGGTTCTACATTCGGAATCGTTCATTATATAGTACTATTTTTCTTTCTTTCATTAAGACTTCTTTAAAGTTGAGTTTATTTATTTATTTATTTAGCTCACACCCTTTGCTGCAGATATATTACTTGCCAAGATATTAAGCTTACTCTAGTATATTTATCTCCCCCCTTCGTTTTTAGACAGATTTTTCTATTTACAATTCATTTCATTTCAATTTATTTACCTAAACTACTTTTGGATTTATAGATTTATTAGAGTTAAAAATTCTTTTACATGAAATCTATTGAATGATTTTTACTTTTTTCTTTTAATTTCAGAAATCTATATTTTTGTTCTCAGCATTCGTTTTAAAGCTGACGTTTTCAGTTTTATTTAATATACAATATTACAATCATTTACGTGATATTAAAATTCTGATATCCAAAAATATATCTGTAATAATGATTTGAAACATTCATTGGGAAGGAAAGTGCAATATGGTGAAGCGATATGTTTAAAATTTGGTTCAAAATTTTAAAAACTAATATTGAAACATATTTTTTGCATATATATTCGTTTAATTTACAAATTAAAAATCTCAAAACTTTACTATTTGAGCCAACAGACAGAGCAAAAATAATCCCTTAAATGAAGCTTACATTAGAAGTTTAACATACATTCTGATATTCGTTAATTGCTGAAAGTAAAAAGTGATTATTCATTGTTAAAAATTATTTTTCAGCTGAATAATATTATTGATAATATGTCACTCAGACAAAAACATTATGATTCAAAAATTAAAATGTTTTTGTAAAATAAGCTTTCATAAATTTACTGCGATATTTAAAATTTATCTACAATGCAAAATCAAGAATTTTTTTCAGGAATCATAAAAACTTGGGCCTCAAATTAAGGAAATCTAATTTTCGAAATTAAAATTTTGATGGTTTGTTTAGAATTCTTAATACATAAAATAAAAGCTCACTTGCTGAAAACTCTAGAACTGCATACTGAATGGAATTAATATTTTTAAATTGATAATAAATGTCAAATGACTTTTTAATTAGAAAGAGGATAACAATATCCAAATTATTGATAGAATGCAAATCCAGAATAAAATCTCATAATTAAATTTGATTCTCATTTGTTTGATGCAATCCAATTCCGAATTGCTTTACAATTCAATAAATTTCATCGTTTCTGAAATACCCAACTGATAATGAGACCTGCCTTAAAACGTTAAATAAAATGAAATACTTGTGATTTTATGCAACTTTATTCGCTTACGTCTTACGTAATTTAATAAACTAGCAAGGGGAAAAAGGAATTTCAACTCCACATAGCATTTTCTGCCTAGATCCTGTCCTCTAAAGTTGATTTCCAAGGAGTTTTCTCAAAATAAGTATAAATTTACTTATCTAAGATAGCTCGTGCTGTACCGTACACTGAGCATTGAGTAAATGTAACAAAACTTGTTCTTTTAAAAATACTTATCGAGAGGAACTACAATGTGACTAAATAACGATTTCAGCCAAGCAGAAAATTAAACCGAATGCCGAAATATTTGTGGTATTACACTGAAAATATTCTTTCGTCTCTGTATTTTCATGAAAATTTTTCAATTAAGAATATTTAAAATAATAATTGTATTATTAAATAAATTTTGTTAAAAATTTTTAAAAGATATTTGATGATTCAAAAAATCGTATCTGTGGTTATTAATTTCTCTAACTGTTATTAATATTTAAGAAAATAATTGTTTTTATCAACTGAAAATATGAATACTGCTTTAAGAAACAAAAATTCTTTTCACGAAAGAAATATTTAATCATGTTTCCTTTGACAGTTCCTCTCGAAAGTCCAAAGCGAATAGGTTAAAAGGTATTTTTAAAATCAAATTATTTTGAGCAAATATTTAATTTTCTGGAAAAATTGAATTGATCCATTTAATCGAAAACTGTATTCGAAGTAAATTACAAGAAAACAAACATAACAGTAAATTAATTTACATAACTTTTGAGATGAGATAAATAGAGTATTTCCTTTTCCGAAAACTAACATTTTATTACTTCGTAAATGAACACTTCTGGGGAAAAAAGAAATTAATATTTTTTATTATACTACTTTTTCTAATACTACTTAATGCGAAAAGAAACTAATAAGTTCATATTTTGAATTTAGTTTCATCAATGCGAATAAACCTATTTCATTTTATGTATACCAAATGCATGGACGTATTTTATATATTCATATGAATTGCATATGTACAAGATATATATTTAGTTTTATGAGAAAAGTACAGTGAATACGAACAAAATTCGTTCAGTTGAAAGTAAATCAAAATAAAAATTGTATAAAATGTAATCAAACATAAATTATTTTCATATATATATATAATTTAATTTTTGTTTTCCCTATTATGAAAATTTATATATTTTATAATAACTCTAAATGCATCATAACGCATGAAAATTAAATGAATTATAATTTGTGTCATGTGGAGCTTAACGCGAAACAATTAGAAACGTGGTTAACGGACGTTAACCGGAAGTGATCTATTTTAAACACACTGCGAAAAGCGTGAACATATACTCTAGCTTATTGAAGTTAATGAGCATAAAAAGAAAGAAGAAAATGAAAATTTTATTCTTGAAGAATTTAAAGTAGCTTCCAAATATGACTGGTTTCGAATCGAAAATCTTCAGGTTATGCTCGCGTCTATCAAACAAGGCTTTCTATTATTTTATACTGTTTAAGCCAAAAAAATAATAAATGTATACATATTGAAGGGGGGTTTATCCGAATTTCATCAAAAAAGTTACAAATCTAATTTTTGTCCAAACATTTTATACCTGAGTATTTTATAACGCAGAAGACTCATGTTTTGAAATTATTTAAAATACTGAAATCAGTTTTCGTTTACAAATATAACATAAGTCATTGCATTATTATTTTGTAAAACAGTACGACGTTTTTACTTGTTATTTTGAAAACATAATATTTTTAATGAACTGAATCGCAGTAAAAAATACCTAGTTAGGAAACCATGGCTTTCACCCGGAACACTATGTATTCTAAACTTAAAATACGTTCATAATGCTGCATATGTTTAATGTAAACACTCTTTAATGTATGAATTTTATATGGAATTTCAAAAGTTTTCAAATTTATAATGTATCATGCTTTAAGAGTTACGTGTGTAATTCAGTCACTAATAAATAAAAAAACACATACGTCGCATGATTTTTTAATTAAGAAAACATATATAAAACTCCTCGTGTTCCATGAAGTATTCCACGAGGCTTGATTAGACTATTCAGAAATATCCATATAAAAGCTGAAAGCAGCAAGTGTGCAATTGAAGATGTAAATTAGCGCGAACGAGAATGAGGGAGAGGGGGCACGATTGGGATTCGCGAGAGAAAATGAATGCTTTTGATTTTTCTAAAGATTTACGATTTAATTTCTACAGAAACATTTAGTTAAAAATAAACGATTTGCATGAGACATATAGTTTCTGAATTTATATGTAAAATGTATTTCTTCTCCAATCTCTTTTCAAAATATAAATTAGAATAACAAAGTTCCCATCTTCCAATGTATATCTGTAATTATCATTTTAGCGAATATATTCGCTAAAGAGTTATTATGTGTCGCATTCACTTTCCACGAACTGCCACTGTTTAAAAATTGAAGCATGCTTTATTTGATAACAAGTAAAATATTACTGTATAAAATTTTTCTTTAGTATATCGCCTCAAAAAGGCCGAATTTTGCGGTCTTCGTGAGGTTTTCCCAGGTTTCCCAGGTAAGAACTCGAAGTAGATCGGCAACTGATTTTGGTTTATTTGATAATGGCAAAACATTCGAGGGTATCTACTTAAGTGGAGGGCTCGAAACTGGCTCGTATACTTGTTACACGTGGGAAAACCACGGAAATGCCCTTGCAGCCAGCCCGTTCTCTAGAATTCGCATCCCGAACCGAATTACCGATGTTCAGCGACTTCATCATTCGACCGCTGGTGGGCCGGGTTGATAATAAGATAACGTTGCTTGTGAAACGGAGGATGGATAAGAAGCTATTTATCTATTTTTAAAGGCGAACATACAGTTCTACCTGAAACAAAGGAAAGGGAAGAAAGGTTTAACCATATGTGGGGCCCAAAAATTCTTAATTTTTATAAGTTAACTCTTTAGTATTTTACGAAAAACTTTCGCGGATAATACGAGAATATAATCTACGGAACATGAGAATGCGTGATTATGTTTATATCGAATTATAGGTAGACAGATATCTAACAAACAGTAATGATGCTTATGCACATTTTCAAGATTCGTTCTTGAAAAAAAGCATTCTTTATTCGCTAGGAATAATAACCGTTTATACGAAGTGACAGCAAGATACATTTTAAACTTTGTTTACAATTGTGGAAATAAAATAGTCACAAAAATGCAATCTAAAATGTAAGTTAAATGAAATTTCCACCCGGCGGATGCGATGGAAGACCGCGACATGCGGAAAATAGAAGAAATTAAGACAACTTTTTATGAGAGAATTTTGTTGTGCTAATCAAGTGTAGTGCAGAATTTTGCTGCCCCATGTGACAAGCAATTTTACTAGCTCTAGTGAAAGCCATCGTTAGGATGAATTTCCTGCTGGTTTGTATTTCAGGAAAGCAATTAAATGGGTGTATTGTTCAGTTTTGAAAATTTCAAATTTTTTCTATTATTGTACTTAGCATACTATATGCCTGTGTGTTAGTAATTTCGTCGTAAAAGCATGTTATGCTATTTTATAGACTTAACCTTTTCAAACAGAGAAAAGATAAATTTTTATTACTTTTAGTTCGTTAAGCTAGTTTGAGAAGGCATGGATTGTGAGCTTTTAAGAATAGTCAAAAAATGTGAATGTTCAAGACACATATTGAAACCCATGGCGTAGCCATGCGTCTGATCAGTAAATTTTAGAGGCGCTAGGAAAAACTTTGACCATCGAAATTAAAACAAGATTATCATAACTAAATCCTTCTTTTTTAAAATGCTGTTGTGTGGCCATGCCAGGCACGAAATGAATATGAGAAGAAACGATGTGTGTCAAAGTATGCTCCTTTTTTATTGCCTAAACAGGTAAGCTGATGATTTTAGGACTGAATTAATTCATTTCGACAACTCTCAAAACGATAAAGAAACGTCTCTTGGCGATAATTTTACAGAAGATTCAAAAGGATCTGAAGAGTTAAATAAATGTGAAGAAAATGTAGAAAGAAAGGTTTCTAACAGATCAATCAAAGGGGTTTCCTCGGAAAGATTCTCCTACAAAGCAGAAGACGAAGAATCAACATTATCTCGAAACAAAGATCCAGAAAGCTTTGAAGAAATTCTAAGATTACCAAAACGTGAACAAGAAGCTTGGATCAAGGCGATGGAAGAAGAAATAAACTCTCTAAAAGAAAACGAAACCTATCAAATTACGGATTTAGCACCAGGAAAACATGTAGTAGGCAACAAATGGGTCTTCAAGACCAAATATGATGAAACTGGTAAAAAGGTAAAATACAAAGCACGATTAGTAGTCAAAGTATTTACTCAAAAATACGGCAGTGACTATGATGAAAACTTTTCACCAGTAGCGAAACACACTACAATTCGAGTTTTCTTAGCATGGGCAGCATATAATAATGCTAAGGTACATCAACTAGATATATATAGATATATATATATATCAACTAGATATATATCATCAACTATATATATATGGAACAACCAGAAGGATTTGTAATTCCGAAAGAAAAATATAAAGTTTGTAAATTCCAGAAGTCCATTTAGGGTCTCAAGCAAGCAGCTAGGTGCTGGAATGCAGAAATTGAAAATACATTAAAGAAACTTGGGTTTAGGCAAAGCAAAGGAGATCCGTGTCTTTTCACAAAAGAGGATCGTCATCGAAGAATTAATTTAATTCTGTATGTTGATGATATCCTAATACGTTCTACAGAAGAAGGACTAATTCTTCAAGTAATTAATGATTTAAAGAAACATTATCAAATAACACATCTTGGTGAAGCTAAATATTTTTTAGGCATGCAAATAAATCGATAGGAAGATGGAAGTTATCTCTATGTCTTATCTCAGAAAAATAAAATAAATCAACTAGTCAAGCAATTTCAACCAAGAAGCGAAACCCCCTAGTACACCAATGGAAACAAATTATTATAGTCTAAACAAGGAAGAAAATTTCCTAACTTCAAATGATAAATTTCGGCAAGCTATTGGAAGTCTTTTGTATATATCGTTTATCACAAAACCAGATATAACAGCTTCAACTCATCGGAATTCTATAAAAAGAATCATTAGATATTTAAACACCACAAAGCATTTATCTCTACAAATTTTTTCGCGCGAAGAACCTAATGTTACACTTTATTCAGATGCTGATTGGGGACAAGATACTGAAGATAGAAAAACTGAGGATAAAAAATCTTTCAACAGAGCAAACGGTTGCTGATATTATGACTAAACCAATTCCTAAAGTTAAATTTCAGTTTTGCATGAATGAATTGCAATTGGTATGAGTTTTATTAGCAAAACAGGGGCAATGATAGCATAAATTTAGGTATTTTTGCAAAATGAAAGTAAAAAGCGGAGAAAGCGAGCGTGTGCCAAGATGTATATTGGCGAGAGAAAGCATTCAGTTCGCATTCGATTCTCACCTTAGCTTCTTGTACCTAGGCCAAAAGGTCTCATTCAGTTAGTGTTTTCTCTTTTAAGTACTTGTGTCAAAGTATGCTCCTTTTTAATTGCCTAAACAGGTAAGCTGATGATTTTAGGACTGACTGTGATTCTATGTAAGTTATTCTTTTCAATACTTGAAGTTTTGATGTCTCAGAAGATTGTTACATTAATTTGTGTTTTACTTAAGTTAAGCGAAACTCTGATGCTTGTTAAAATAAACATTTATATTTATTTTGACTTATGATTCTTTGATGAAAACTGCGCTAAATACAGGAACGTACTCAATACGCCTTTGCGTGCTATTGCACAATCCAACACGATGTCTAGCAAGAATAACAGAGTTCTCATCAGATATCGTTTGATTATGAAAAACAATACGAATATAGACGTAGGAATTATTTTTGAGTGAGAAAGTTGGCAACAAAGCAACAGAAGATGACATTTTGTTTCTGTAACCATAATGCACTGGCAAGGTAAACTTTTCACTGGGCTTCTTTTACTACTTATTTTAGTGTACCCTAAAATATGTACTTCGCATGTTATTCATATACCTCTTGCACTTAATAAGGTCTTGTATTTTATATTAGACGTTTTTATGTCATTTTTGTCTTTTACCTCTGATTAATTATCAGGATAGATGCACATAAATCATATATTTGAAAAACTATTAGGAAGATGGATGTCGAAGAGGTTACATAAAGTTACTGAGTAGAAAATTGAGTTGATTATTCTCTCCTCATTAAGTATTCCTGGTCAGTAACCTATATGGGTCCGGATATATATGTATGGAAAGGAAACATCTCTCATGGAAGTGCCTAGAAGTGTAGCATGACAGAACTGTTTTTCCGATCGCTATAATTTTAGCCTTGAGTAAGGATAATCAGAGTTGCTACTCTCTTCAAAAAGGAATACTCCTGTAGTAAGTCGAAAATTAGCAACAGATGTTAAAGCATATAAGAATATTCTAAAAATATTTTAAATCAAATACTAGACTATACATATTTTTTATAAGGTTATTATTATTGCCGGATAAAATCTCAGTCAAAAAAGCATGCAAACCTGGTTTATTCATTAAATAATATAAAGTAGCTTATCTGGTGCTTTTCTCGAAATATATTAAAAATCGTGAGCGGTAGCGAAAGATTAAAGATTATTATCATTCCGATTTCTCTTCTATGTATTAAAGTTAAAATTAAAGTATTATCATAATTTAAAAACATTATTTTTAATTTCTTTAGTATTTTTATAATCAAACATTTAATGAAATTTAAAATATTTACAAAGATTTTAGCTATTGTTTTTGTTTCGTTTTGTTTATTATCAGGTTAGGTTATTCAATTATGGCAAAGCACACGAGGGCTATCTGCCTAAAGGGAGGGATGCCTTCGTGGAGGACTTTCTAAGGGAAACTGGCTCGTATACACGTTACACATGGGGAAAATCACGAAAACGCCCATGCAGCCAGCCCGTTCGCGGGATTCGAACCTCGGACCGAACTACCAGTGTTCAGCGTCTTTACCGCTCGGCCGCTGGTGGGCTGTTTATTATCAGTTTTCATTTATAATCTCAAGTTTCTAAAAATGCTAGTAGCTTTGCTTTACATTTATAATCTCTAGTTTCTTAAACTGCTAATAGCTTTCCTGATACAAACCTCTTAATTCAATGGCTTTCTTAGAATTTACAGGGTTCGTAACATTTACGGTATAACGTTCACTTCAGTTCCATTTTCTGCAGTTCTTTTATATTTCCTATAGTATCACAGTCAGTTGTTTCACATGTTCTCTCAATATCGCCATCAAGTGCAATACACCCTAAAACGATTTTTTTACTTCCCTCACTGGTCTCTGAAACTCTGACTATAGCTTACAAGTCGTCTGAGGCATTTTCTAAACGAAAGCCTTATTTATGAAAGTGATATTTAACTGTGTTTTGAGAGGCTACGCACTGATTGTAGTATATACGTGTACATGAGCCGTATAAACAATATTGACTTAATTACCTCTGTATATTTACATTCTGTAAATTGCGTACATTTTTCCGAGATTCAGTTCTGTTTATGAATGTTTGAATGAAATCGTTCCTGTAATGGCATTTGAAAGCTTTCATATTAACTTGATCTGAGTCATCTAGGTATACCCTACACCTTCTAAAAGTCTGTTCCTCTAGCTTGTAATCGCCCTGTATAGTATTAGAATTCTTTGTATAAAAAAGAAATGTGAGTATTTATTAGACTTCCTTTCTTTTAATTTTTATTTATATATTCACTCAAAGTATAAAGGCTAATATGCGTAAACTAATCCCCCGGCTTTCTTAAATTCACTGTTATGAAATAACTTCTGTAATTGGAAATATAGGACCACCACCAACAATTGCGAAAGTAAAGGCCGGATAAGGTTGTATATATTTTAGAGATATTAGGTATTTTTTCAAAGTAGGAGATATGAAAAATGAGCAATGCCCTCGCCCGGACTCAACCCACGGACCTCTCGAATACGCTTTAAGCGTGCTGACCACTATACCACGAAGGCATTCTAAGAAGGCGGAAGAAGTACCTTACATATTCTTCCGTTTAAAGGGCGATTGGGGATTAGGGGACCAAGTCGCCAAATCCTGGTGGTGGAGAATCATCATCCACCATCTTTTTGTTCGGGCGCCATTGTAGAGACACTAGGTTATTTCGAGGCAGAAGTCATGATAAATGAGCAATGCCTTCGCCGGGAATCGAACCACGGACCACTCGACTACGCGCCGAGTGGGCAGACCACTACACCACGAGGGCATGCTAAGAAGGAGGGAGAAATGCCTTAGAATATATATATATATATATATATACAGAGCTCGTATGGTCCTCTAGAGTCCTTAAAAGTCTTTAGAATGGACTTTAGTCCTTTTGGAATCGATTGTTGGTCCTTAAAAGTCCTTAATTTCGACCAAATTCGGCAGAACGTCCTTAATTTTAATCATTTGAAAGTTCTATCTGTTTTTACCACTGCCACTTTGAACAAATATTTTTAGCGATTCATTGACAAATATAGTTATCTTTTGGATGGGTGAATAGGTTCATGGATTATAATTTGTTCCTATTTCTAACATAAACGGTGGAATACTCAAGTTTCTGAGCAGGAGGTGAAACATAATTATTTCGAATTTTTTTCATTTTTCCTGATGAAGAGGTCTTAAACAACTTTTCGCTTTTGAGATTGTGAACTCTTTATTAAACCGTTCCAAATTTGGCGAGTTAGCAACATTTTGGCGATTCTATTAAATAGATTCTACAGATCAGATTTTATAAAAAACTTGGGAATTTTTCCCCGATATTTTTTAAAGCATTATAATATTGATCTATTTCATTAAAATAATGCTAATATATTGAAACTGTATTCAAGAAGTAACATGAAAATGAAGCATTTTTTATTTTTCGCTATCATATTTACTTTCCATTTTGGTGATTTATTATGCAGTATTTTGAACCTGAAAAATAAACAAGGTAATAAATGCTTAAATTGAACCTTAGCAGAATTCTTAGCAAAAGCAAAATATCTATGTAATTAGTTAAAAATGCATTTGTTTTAATTTTTTTTTCATAGTATGAGTTTTTCCCATGTAATTGTCTCAACATGCATCAGTTTTCTGTATAAATTTGTAATTGTCTCAACATGCATCAGTTTTCTGTATAAAATTAATGTTACATTTTTTCCTCTGATTTCTTTTCAACATATTTCTGATTTTTTGCTATTATAGAATTGGTAGGGGTAATTTTTCTTTAGGATTTTAGACATTGCAACTTCGAAAGTTTAGAAGAATTTGAAGGCAGGATTTATAGACCCACTAATCTAGAAGATTCTAGAAAAATGTCTTCATGGTATTAAGACGTAATGAATGTATTTTGCAGAAAGTTTCTGACCTATTTTTACTTTTTGGAGAATTTTTGGAAGAGCAATCAAAACATAATATTTGAAGGCTTTACTTATAACTCTAGAATCTTTTTCTTAACATGATTATCTTCCCTTTATTTTCACTATTTTTCACTAAACACAATCATGGAAGATATCAAAAATGCTTCTAATCTTATCACATGGACAGGCATTTACAGAAAGGAATTATTGTATTAAAAAAGAAAGTGGAAACTAACCATTTAAAGTATTGAACTTATATGTCTCAATGCATTAACAGTGGCGTAGCTGGGGGTAAGGGGACACATCTTGGGCCAGCATCCATGGGGTGCCAAATTGATGTTACAAAATGTTAGAATGAAATGTTTTTCATTCTTGGCATACAAATGGGGGAGCAAAATCTTCAGTTGCCCCGGGTCCTGAAAACCCTAGCTATGGCTCTGTGCATCATACACAGAGCTAGCTACGCATTTTCGTACCTGATGCAGTCTCTATGGATCCTAAATTCTGTTGCCTAGCGCCTTCCTAAATTCTAAAAATTCTGCTACACCGGCTGTATAACCGGCCTTTACCATATATCATTTTATATTTATTCTGAATGTTTATATTATTAAAATAAAATTAGCATATTTTCCTATACATTCTAAATGCATTTAGGTTTTTAGAATAAGAGAAATCTTAAATTAAGTCTCAAAATTATAAAATCAAGAAGAAACGTATTGAAGAAAGAAACCAAATACACAAAGAGAAAGAAAATTATTTCTCAAAGATATGCATAGTTGTTGTTATGTAAATTAAGCAGTTGATTATAATTTTAGCTCTTGCAATAATTTTCCCTTTCTGTTTCCTCACAAGAATGAAATCACAAACTTAGATTAAAATTAAATTGACTACTAGTCCACATTTTTAGTTTGAATTTGACTGTTCCTGTTAATTGCATTACCATAAGCTGTAGTTGATTTAGCTAGCATAAGAACATGCCTTTATGTTCTAAGGTTTTTTAAATAATAGGTTTATTTAAACCTTTATCTGACTCTGTAGTTACTGTCAGACATAGCAATAATTTCCTTCGCGTCTGTCAGGGGTTTTGGACTATTTAACTTCTATCAGATGAAGTAAAACCTCATAGGTACATAGTCTAGCTATTGACAAATTAGCAGATAAAACAAGCAGAAAATAGTGGAAATATTGGTTTGCTTAATTCAAACAAATTTCTTATTGTTAGAAAAGATGCTTAAAGAGAAGGAAATTGATATGAATAAAACATAATGTCTGGAAAAGCTTCAAATTAAAAAGATGCTCAATTATTTTGTGGAGTATTGTTGCTGCAAAATGTAAATGTTCTGTAGATTTTAATGTGTAGTTATATTAATATGTGTTTTAATGTGTAGTTATGTTTAAGAATTAATCTCATAAATTGCATGTATTTTTAACTGTGACATTTTAATAGTTTGTGATTTTAATTGTGCTTTTTTAACAAATATTTTTAAAAGATAAATTTAATAGTGGTTAGGCAAATCTATAATGACTAATGGTATCTATCTAGGTAATTTAATTATTTATAACTAACTGGTCACCCTGAAAAGTTATCTGCATATTAAAGTGAGTTATTGCCTTTCATTAATCTTTACCGCGATCACAGGATATAGCACAAAATTTTAAAAATTAATGTAAAACTGGAGTCTTTACATTTAGTGAGACTTACAATAATACAAAACAGCTTGTCACCTCTTGTGCTTTAGTGGCTAATTGGAACATTGAACTATATTAACTGAGTTATAAACCTAAGTTATGACATTAACTGCATCAGACAGACAGAGCAAAACTAACTTTCAAAACTTGCTAACCGTGCCTGCATCAAGCTTTTAGATTTGTTCTGCTCAGCAGGTTTCTTTCTAGGCAAGCAGCAGTGGCGCAACAGCCAGTTTTCTGTAACGAATCATGCTGATTTTACTTCTCATTTTAACCTATGCCGTTTGACATAAAATCTACCTGTTATTTACCAAGCCTCTAAACTGAGCAAGTACGTGACAAAATGAGATATAAAAGAAAAAATCAACATAAAGCTAACTGTGGGTATAACGTAAATAAAATTTCACTAATCTTCTTTCAAACATGTCCAGCTATTGTAAGAGTAAAATATTTAACGCTATCTGATAAATTTTATAAAGCTGATTTTATTCTCAATTTTTTTTTATAATTATGTTTATTAAACGCTATTGTTGGATCTGTTTTATTCTTAGGATGGTATCAGAAAAGTGGAGTTCAAGCATAGCTAGTATCTTCAATTGAATTTATTCAGTTCTCATTTGTTGATGGGTCCTTAATGTTTTTCATTTAAAGGTCCTTAAAAGTCCTTAAAAGTACTGAAAAGTACTTAATTTCCATGTGCAGAAATGTGTACAACCC
>KK113018.1:338655-349672 GCA_000611955.2 Stegodyphus mimosarum | reverse complement strand
TATATATATATATATATACAGAGAGAGAGAGAGAGAGAAAGATTAAAGAAACACAAAAAGGAAAACTTTAAAATTAGTGAGTTTTAAGAAACATTTCTTTGGATTGACTTTCAGTCAGAATTATTTCCAAACATAAATTTTAATCTACATTTCGTAATAATGCAATTCATACAACAGAATTTTAGTTTTCTCTGCATTTCCTAATTTTTACATTTCTTACAATTCAGCATTTGCTGTTATTTTCTGTCCTTTTTGCTGGAAGAAAATTCGTGCCAACAGCAACTTCTTCCAGTTTCCATTCCAGTCGGTCGTAGCAGTTATGAAATAATAGTACTACACTGGACTCTCTCCTGGTTTACTTTTGGTAACACTCTGTGTCTCATGCCCGTTTCCGAGATTTGGCTACTTTGGAATTCCCTTTTTTAGGGTAAAATGCAGTAATCACCATTGTTTAATCAAGTTTAAAATTAATTTTGGCCTTTGTAAAAGCTGTAAAATGTTTTTGACAGATTAGTTTATTTTTCTCTTAGAACTTGCATCATGCTTTTATTTCAGTTTCTCTCACTTTTAGATTTAAGCATTGTTCCGTATGGTTGCTATGTTTATTTTAGAATTTAGATGTAATTAATAGTCTATACTCGCGTTCGGGGAGTATTTCACATATCTGAATTGTTAAATTTGTAATTCCTATGTTCTAAAATTGAATAGAAATCTAAAATTGAAAAGGGATTTAGTTCACATATGCGAGATGACAAAAAGGGCTTTTCCTGAATTATTGATGGTTGTATGGAGAGGTTCCAATTCGCGTTGATAAATCGCGATCTTTCTATGGAATCAGCGATAAATCTCTTGTTTTATAATTTTCTTTTACAGTTTAATTGACAATTCCCGAGCATTTACTTACAAATTCCAATTAATTATTATCACAATACTGGACATTTGCTTTCTAAATTTCTCTTCGAATAACTTCCAGTATACTCTCTATTACTTTATATGTATATATATATACATATAAAGTATATATGTAAATATATATATATATATATATATATATATTTGATAGTGACGATTGCAATAAAAAAGAGAGAAGCAGAACTTGATATTATTTTAATGTTAAATACAAAATTCCATTGTCTATGGCAAATCGTTTTTGTGTTATCCGAGCAATATACGTATGAGCGTCACGAAAAATAACTTTTAAATCCATTTTACAATATGTTCTGGAAAAAAACAGTCCTTTATTCAGTCGGTACGTACAGACGCCAGAAAAAAAGAATCGTGCAAATGGATTCAGGAACAGTCAAAATAGATATTTAACTTGAAATATTATATCCAAAATTTGCCACGATTATAATACTTCCTTTACTTTCTATAGGAAATTAAAAACAAAGATCTGTCATTACTGAACACAGGAAATCATATATTTTCTCTACGTATTGTGAATACGAACAGGTTTCACTTAGATAGTGTTTCCCATAGCATTCTCTCCTTAGTCTTTCGTGCTCATTGCCTTACTATATTAACTTCATTGATATTGCATGTGCGTCTATTAAAGGAAATTACTAAAAGACACTTAAAATTATTTCTAATCACTCAAATCACTCACACTTTTTTGCAAACGAAAGAAATTCAGATAATTTGTTGAGAGCAAATATGCAAGAGCACTTTAATTTTATTTCAAGTTTACCATTTCTATTGAAAGTAAAAGACAAATTTTTTGACTCGATATAGGAGACATGAAAAATATGCAGTGCCTCCGACGGTCTTCGAACAACGGATTATTACCCGGAAGTACTGTTCTGTTACATCTCGATGGTACGCCAAAAAAAGAGAAAAAGTGCCTTATATATTCCTCCTTTTGGAAGGCAACAGGAAATAAAAGGAATGATGATCCACACTAATTTAGTTCGGGATCTACTTGCAGGATTATTAGGCTTTTCGAAGCAGGAGACGTAAGACATGTGTAGTGCCCTCTCCGGAAGTCAAATATCGCACATTCCGATTGCCAGTCAGATGTGCTATCGCAAAATCACGCCAAAAAAGGGAAAAATCCTTTATGCAATTTTGCACTTAAACTTTTAAATTGAATTGAAAAAATTTATCTCTTGATTAAAAAAGTATTTAAGTTATCCATATATATTGAGACCTATGTGCATTCTTAGTGAAATAATGTGAACATATTCTACGTGAGTGCATGATCTATTCGTATGTAGAAATGTGAATGTAAGTCTCAAAACTGTTTTGTTCGATATATATATATATAAACCAATAATTCACAATAAATTATAATAAGAAAACTTTCCATATACCATCTCCAAGGAACAGAAATTCAATTTAAAACCGTCACTGAAAAAGGTTTTTGAATTTATATATATATATATATATTAGTTACATTTTCTATAACATCAAAGGAGTGATAAATGCATTCAATAGATATGTGTGCATGTTTTCCGTTTCCGAAATAAAAGAAGACCTTATGAAAATACAGCATGATTCCCTTGTTTCAGAAAGTGAAAGTATGATATGATACAATCTTTTGAAATTTTGAAATTTTAGTGAGCTTTAACTTGCGAAGAACAGGACAGATGCTTTTCCAATTAATCTTGCTTTATTATGAATCTAAGATGCGTGACATATGCTTTATAGCAAAGACATAATCTACTCGGATGCTATTAATATTTAGGGCATAGGCTTTCGCCGTGTAATACTTTTGTCTCGATTATTACTTCAGCTTAATAATTTAATCTTGAAATCTCATTAATTATCATCTGTGTGAGACGGCAAACGGAATCCTTCACTTATTGTGCCCATAGTGTTCTCACTAAAATGAATTGATTCCAGCTTTAACGCAAAATACACACTGAAATTTAAGTCTTAGATTTAAAATAAGTATATATTTGTTAAATTATTTAACGTAACCGTTTACATGCCAGAGGTTTCAAAAAGTACTTATTTTTCTTGATTTTACGTAATAATAGTATTTCTCAGAAAAATTCCTAAAATTATTTGTTTCTGTGACATAGTAGACATATTTATGTTTGAACACTTTTCATTTTTTTATACTCACTGGCAGAAACTTAAAAATAATTAAATTAAAATTGTAAAATAAGATGATTTATGCATTTGGAACTCCATCAAAATTCTCCATATAATGATTTTAGTTCAAGTAGAAAAATAATTACATTCTATTAAAGCATTGCATTTATTGTCTTAATGTTTTTGCAAGAATAATTAAACTTAAGTCATATCAAGTTTTCATTTATACATTACTTTTTGAATATGATTGAAGATTTTGTCGGTAAAATTACTCATTATGAAAGTAGATTTATATAAATTGATTTAGCGAAGTAACTAATATTAAATTTAAAAGCTTCCACTTTCTTTTCTGATTGAAATCTTTATCTGTAATGTGTTTGTTGTCAAGTTGTGAGTTTTGCAGTATAAATTTACTATAGTTTTCAATAGAAGCATCTTAAAAATCTTTCTTCCTCTAAAACATTTGTAAGATGTGGCCATATTAGAAGAAAATATCAAACATCGTTTTAAAATCATTGATTAAAAATGAATAATGTTTTCAGTAAACGTACGAACATCGTGGACGTATTTACTGTTTTACGAATATAGAAGAAATGATTAACAAAGAATAATCAAAGAAACGAATGTTTGATATAATTACGTTTTTATGAATATTCTACATAGATAGATGATTTTAGGACAATTATTTGTGAAATTGCTGTATTTCTCTCTGTAATGTAATAGAAAAAAAAACCTGGAGAAGAAAGCTATGCCGGAAAAGTAAGAATACAGGGGCACATTTAACATTGAGTAAATTGGTATCTCGGTAATTTGGCCAGGTTTCGCGAAGCTGGCAACCGTTTTGGCGATTAATTTCTGTCACCATATACCACTTAGCATATAAATAGCCAGTTATTTTGATTTTACCATTTTAAAACTGAGAATTATTTTTAAAATCACAATGGAATAGGTATTCCATTTTCCAAGCCTAAAGCTTTCTTACGTCCGCGTTTCAATAGCAGAAAGCGTTCGTTACGCAAAACAAAATAACTTTCTTACTGCTAATATCTTTGTATCCAATCATTCTTGTTATTAGCTAATGATTTCGCTGCTTTAGTATGCAAAAAATTAGTTATTTTTTCTGCAAATGCATATTTAAAAGGTATAAATCAAAATATTTAAAAAAATAATTTAAAATATTTCTCACCAAACCTGAAAGTTCATACACGGCTTAATCATGTAAATTTCTTACCTGAAAGAAGAAAAAAGGGCTTAAAACACATATATTAAGTTCTCTAATTAATTGATTTGAAATATTAATAAATTAGAGAATAACTGCAGAAGCAAATTTAAATCTCCTTATGAAGAATTTTTTAATTTATATTTAACAAAAACTATATTAAATAGAAGAAACAGAAACGGAAATTATTTACGTTCAGATAACGAAAAATAAAAATTAAAAATGTTACTGTTTATGCACATCATATTTTTACATTAATTCCGTAATAACACATCTTTTTATCTTCATCGACGTTACAGTAAATATTAAAAATGGTATAGATTGGAACTTATTTTTATTCGCTGCTGATGTGTTTTGAATACATTGGACAAAAACTACAGTACTACTGTATAATAATGTTACAATTCTGGGAGAATGAGGCATGTGGTTTGAATAACATCTCTTTAAATAACATGAGTCATGAGCTTTAAAAATATCATTTTCAACAAAGGATTCTAGTTCTTTATATATATTGCGTTTTAATAACAAAATTAAAGCAATATCACACTGTCAAAAATTTTATTATTATTCGAGATGAAGAACATTGAAGTATCATACAGAGGAACATTGAGGTGAGTCATTTAAAATTTATCTAGATGTTTGTTTGTTACTGAAAATATTGGTATTTTGTATGTGCGAACAGTTAAATCAAAAAGACGGCTTCTTTAACATTCCCTGATAGTAAACTGTCGTTCAGATTTAAGCCTAAAATAAAAAGGGCTAATTCATTGAGCAAAGTGAGTGTTTTTGTCGATGAATGTCTGGGTTTCCACATTTCGAGGAAGATACAAAGTGTTAGAGAATTTTCTCCTACAACACTTAACATGCGATTTAATTTTTCGTATTTATTAATAAAATTTGTAAATTTTTAATGTTTTATTCTTTACTTAAACTTCGAACTGTTTGATTAAGATGTTTGTTAGCTTTGTTTTTCGAATCATCTAGCTAATGAAGTACTTTTTCACGAATAGGAATGTGTACAATAAAGCGTCAACTCACATCCCTTCTATATGCTTTCTGAATGCGAAATACACAAAAATCTTCTTTCCGATGGGGTTCATTGGCTACGGCTTCACTTTTAAAATTTATTAACACATATTTCTAAGTTTATTCAGAAGTATTGCTTTGAACTTTAATTTTCTACATACATGTGATAGCTGGAACAAAGTCTGTGGCTTTAGGTACTCCCGAAAATTCTCCATATGTTGAGAAGAAAGAATTTCCTTTGGCACCAAAGGCCCTAATTTTTGATTTACCATTTGTTAAATATCCGCACCACTAACAGGTGATTTCCGTTCCTTTCTTAGCTGAAAATTATTTACAAAGTCCGAAGTTATAAAGGCCGCTTGACTGCTCGAGCACTTAACAGGCGTTTGGGAAATTGATAGTCAAAATGGTTACAGCCGAAAACATCGCGGCAAAAACCACGCGGACGAAAACGTCTCGGAGAAAACAACTCGAGATGAAAACGTCGTGATACAAAACATCGTCGGAGAAAATAAAGCAAAGAGAAAACATCGCAGTTCTAAAACATCGTGGTACAATATATCGTCGTCGAAAATAAAGCAGTTTAAAAACATCGTCGTCGAAAATATCGTGGTAAAAAATAAAGTACCTACAAATCATCGCATGACGATAACATCGCAGACGTGCGTTTTTCAGGCTTTAATAATTGTTAATGGATATTTGCATAATAATTTATGAGAGCAAGTAGGAAAGAAGGATAAATTTTACTTTCATATTTTTTATTAACTAATAAAGTTTTAAAAACAAGAAATTTAAACAAAACAAGAAGTAATTTTCATTATAAGAGTATCAGATTAACAAAAGTGAAGAAAATATTCTCATAATTAACGTAGCATTTTTTTATAAATAACTGCATGCAGTTATTTATCTTTCTTTTTCTATTCTTTTTTAGATGATACTTTTCATGAAAAATTACTATTAAAACTTTATAAAAAATTATTTATTAATGACTTTGCTAGTTAACTATGCCAGTTTAAAAGTAAGTGCTCTAACTTGTGTTAATTTTCTATGCTTAAGTTTCCATTTTACATTTTCAGCAAATATTTATTAGTTAATAAGAAATAAGAAAGTAAAAATTATCCTTCTTTCCACCTTGCGCTCACAAATCATTTTGCGAGTTTTTACAAATATTAAACAATCATTAAATTTTACAATTATTAAAGCCTGAAAAATGCATGTCTGCGATGTTATCTTTATGCGATGATTTGTAGATACTTTATTTTTTACCACAATATTTTCGACTGGGATGTTTTTAAACTGCGATGTTTTTGAACCGCTTTATTTTCGACGACGATGTTTTGTACCATGATGTTTAAGAACTGCGATGTTTTTCTCTTTGCTTCATTTTCTCCCACGATGTTTTGTACCACGACGTTTTCACCTTGCGTTGTTTTCTCCGCGAAGTTTTCTTCCGCGATGTTTTTGCGCACGATTATATCGGCGGGCACCAGCCAAAATACGGTATACTTTTATGTTTGTACTCATTTCATGTCAAAAAAAAAATTGCGTTTTCGTAACTACCTTTAAATCTACCGGAATTTCTTCCCCGGAAGTAATTTTGTCTTCTGATGATAACTAGCAGGCAGACATTCCATAACCTGGGAACTATTACCTGTTAACTTATGATTCAAGAATTCTTATAAAATTTATTTCAAAATTGACTGAGGTTTATTCAAATGGAAATTGTCCTTATTGGTACGCCCAAGTGAATAATTATGTTTGTCATTATAAAAATTACAGGTTAAGAATTCAGTATGTGCAAATGTATTAAAGTTTGAACACGGTTTAAGCCTTCTTACAACATTAAGTGTTTCTCTTTTCTTTCATTCTAGAAAACATGTAGCATTTACACGATGGATGAAAGGTTTTACAGAGCACAGATTTAGGTGAATTTGATTTCACAATAAATGTTCTTAATGTGGTTTGGTATAAATTTATTTTTGTTAGAAAGTAACTAACATTCGCATATATTCTCTAGATTTTGACATCGTTTTCCAAAGTAATATATGAACGATCTACAGTCAGCAGATCTGTAGGCGTGAAAGAAGTTTCAAATAGATGTCTTGACTATTTACCTTTAACTTATCTTATTTCTTTAACATTTTAATGCGTCTAGATGCTTGTCTAATCTGTCAATTAATGTTATCAATTCTTTCGGTGATTCGTATTTCATTTTAATTATAAATAACAGATAGGTAACATGAATATTGCTTAGTTACCGTTTATTTTAAAATCTGATTATAACTGTTTTCAACAGAGATTAATAAGTATCATCCGTGTTTTAATTCCTTTTACCTTGCCAAGAGAAGACTGTAAATAATATAACTTACGTGAATAGTGTAAATGCTTATTGTTGTCATTTATTCGCTTAAAACTAGCTCTAAAAGGAATCCATTTTTGAATGGTTTCTTTTATAATATTTCCGTTTAACTTAGGTAAATAAATCTCTGACAATTAACTGAACTTTGTTTCTTTAATGCTAATACTTTACTATTAGAAATACTACTGCTGCTACTATGCTTAGTTTTCAGTGTCTTTAAAAAACGTATAAGATTTATATCAATATTTTCGAGGCCGTCCTCTATCTCTGTGAAGCTCACAATCATTATCTTTAACACATCTTTTGTATGTTGTGTTCTTCACATCTTCATCTTTTCAAACACAATAAATTAACGTTTAGGTACTTCAAATTTATTTCAAAGTATTTTAATAATGTCCAGCGTTCTGTTGGTCATTAGTGAATTACAATGTAATTTCAGATTACATCTTTTCAACCCCGCCAGTGTAACAGTCTGGCGCCAACTTACTACGCAGAATACACTCCAAGATGAAATCGGAAATCAAATTTTAAAACTTACAGTTAGATTAAACCAATTTTGAAATAAGCCTTATAAGGATTCTTGAATCTTAAGTTAGCAGATAGTAGTTCTGCGTAAGGTATTACTATACAATGACCTGAAGGATTATTTGCGTGAAAAAAATTATAATGAAATAAGGAACTAAAGGAATAATCAAGGGAGTAACGCTTCACTAATTCTTGGGCACTTGCTCAGTTGCAATTTGTTTATCGTCACTGCTAGTAAAGTTGAGTAAGAACGTTAATCTATGTAGAAGCTGGTAAGTACATGAAAGTAAACAACTAGATGTTAAAGCGGATAATACAGAAAATTCACTGAGCTATGTATTATTCCAGAACTCCGTCTGTTTACTTAAATAAACTCGCTTTATTGTATGTTCATAAAAAGTAGCGTGATACGTTTTAAATTATTCGAGAGCATTCAAGCGATGAGATAAATGTACTGAAAGCATATTTCATTTAAGAGTATTTATTTACTAAGTCCCTATGGAGTTTGATAATACTAATCGACCTTTATTTAAACTATCTATAGATTTTGCATTGCAAACATACATTTTCTCTTAAATAATTCAACAAGCTGAGAAACTGACATATCAAAAATTTATGCGGGAATCAAAATTTATACTCGGTATTGTTTTCTCGTATTTTATCTCAGTAATTTTGAGATAAAAATGGCAGTATATATTTATATATGTACTCATCTTATGTCTTCTGAGATATGGTTATTCAAAATAATAATTTTACTTTTTAGTTTACTACTGAATTTAAGAACTTTGTTTTTGTCACATACTAAATCCGTTTGAAAAGAGGATATTCTGCTAGAAGGTTGTACATTTCTTTCTTTGTTAACAAGTACACATTTTATAATGATGTCGTAGGAAACAGGACAAAGTTTCCATTTGCCGCGAAATTTTACATTTGCATTTAAATTACCACCTATGTCAAGAGCACAGATTAATTCGAAATAACGGCCGCTTCGTGGAGGACTTATTGCATTTGCCGCTGTTAAAGTGGAGCAGGAGATTAGCGGAAATATATTTGAGGCTGTATTGTGCTGTCTCATCCACACGTTAACCAGATGGAAAGCAATATATTAAATTACAACTGTGTGTTAAAAAGAGCCTATTGGAAGGCAATTAATTACGTGAACACTCCATTGTTAAATTTAAACAGTATCACAATTAAAATGCTTTCAAAGAGAGCAAAGAAAATAGCATTGATAAGGAAGTTTTAATTAAACCATTAAATTTACAGTTAAGTAGAAGTTTTTTATGTAAAACTGATGGCACTCATGTTTTATATTTTGGAAATAAAAAAGGAATTTTTCTTTATCTGTCGGAATATAAATACTCTCTTATTCACCGGTATGTATATTTATCCACAATATATGTACTGATGATTTATAACACGTAAGTGATAGTTATATGGAACACTGCATTGGGATTTCGATCTAAGCTTCCAATAAAAGTTTGCTCAGCACAAAGATAGTTTATCCGAGTATCTATTCTGGATATTGAATAGGCAGGCTGAAGGTATTTTAATAGATTTCTCTAAATATAACATGACTATGAGTAAGTATTCTATCAAGACAAAGCATCCAATGTAAATCGCTCTTACATGCTTGGTTTAAAGAAAAAGAAAAAAAAAAACGCAAGCCATCATTCTCGATGATCTCACATTTAACTTTATATTTCTAGAGCGAAGCGAAATATAATCGTGTAACAAAACATTATTATAAATGCTTTTTTATATTCCATTTAGCTGATATCACATATTTAACAAATTGTAGTTTTAACATATTATTAGTCACAAGTATCTTTCGCAATAGAGTGGACGCTCGTTAATTCGAACTCAAAGATTCTCTGTAACGAGTTTGAATTATCTGATGTTAAGATAAAATATACGTGTATCACTGAAAACGAAAAATCTTCTAGTATGAATAAACCCAGAAAATACATTATACTACACTTATAAGGTATTTCTCCCGCCTTCTTCGCACGCCGTCGTGGTGTAGTGTTAGCACGCTCGACGCGTAACCGACAGGTCCGTTGTTCGATTACCGCCAAAGGCGATGCTCATTTTTCATCTCTCCTACTTCTAAATAACATAATGTCTCTAACTAATGGAAATTTTAATACTGTATTAAATTTGAACAAATAATAACATATAAATTGTGTAGCGGAAGTAATCTTAAATTTAAATTAATAAATGTAAGAATACATCTTTGCGAGTGGACTGTAGTTTAATCTTTTATTTCAGCGATTTCAGCTTTAGAACACAACATAGCAAAAAAACAGCGAGAGAGTTACAATTAGCGTTTTCAAAAATGCAAAGAACAAAATGCGAGCTGCGCATACGATCTGCGCATTGCGCACTAATATCTCACAAGACAGGCAGACGACTCTAGTAGCCCAAACATTCCGCCCGGCATTGAAACATCGTTTCAAACTAAATAGATTTTACAAAATGAAATTATCATAACAATATTAAATTATGCAAAAATTATCATTAAAATATTCACAAAACAGATGCACAGAAGCCTTGATACAATTCAGGAACTCAATTATAGTTAAAGCAAAGTACAATGTTATAATGCTTTAGAAAAAAAGAACTTAATCATTGATAGGCAAAACACTAAGTTTGTGAATTGGCCTCTTGAAAACTCCGTTAGCAGTTTTGATCTTCACGATACGCACAACATTATCTGAGCTAGGAAAAACTTCTAGCACTCTTCCTAATTTCCATCGTAGCGGGGGTAAATTGTCTTCCTTTATGATAACTAAATCATTAACCTTTAAATTAGGTTGCACTTTCAACCATTTTGAACGTCGTTGCAAATT
>KK113018.1:228131-330532 GCA_000611955.2 Stegodyphus mimosarum | reverse complement strand
TATACGGGTTCGTGGATTTGAGAGTATCCGATGAAAACACGATGCAGAACAATAAAAAGCACAATTTATTTACAAGAATCACTATTTACAGCACAGTTCCAAAATTACCTTTAAAAGCGTCGAAAATCTACAATAAATACGCTGAAACAATCAGCAACACAGCTTTAGGCTGTAACTGTAAAGGTAGCTTCACGACAACACTAAACTTATAATAAACACCATGGCACAATCACCAATACACTGTCAAGCTATACTGTAAAGGTAGCTTCACGGCAAAGCACTATCTCGATCGCTTTCCGTTCACAAAACTCTCGCGTAGCTTAGCACTCACAGTAAGCAGCTATTCTCACAATTCTCGCAATCAAATTCTCACAATCCCGGCTCTCAGAAACGCAAGGGTTTATATAGCTTTTCCTTAGGTTCCACAGATTTCGAGAAATATCTCGACAGGAAGTTATTCTAGAAGCTTCCTGATTGGATCATGGGATATCCCCGATTTGGTCGCCAAATGGGCGATAAAGTCGCCAATCTGGCAACCCTACCATACACTATTTTATGGCAACCCTAGTGCTATGCCGGAAAGCTTACATACAGGCGCAATCGCCGAATTTTTCGCAACAGCATTTTCTCAGTGAATAGACTAATTAATCCAGATTGGCTTGTTGGTGATTCTATAGTTGGCTATTTTATCTAAATTAAGTCCAATTGTAATTATTCGAATTCGTCTTACATACTACACTGGTCTTCCGATTGTAGTTGTGAGCAAAAAGGCAGCATTATGTGCAATCTATATTCGTCATATGTTTCTAATTTTGTTTACTTAGTAACGGAAAAGATTTGGTATATATTTAAATTTAACGCTTTAGAACAGAGTTCTCTGCAACAGATTTACATGAAAACATTCTGCACTATCGTGGAAGAATTAAAAGTTTCATTTTTATGACGAAGTAAAAAATTTTGAAATTATTTTCACTTATGTTTTCATTTTGGAATTCTTTAAATTTCAGGGTACATTAATTTTGCAAATTTGGCTTTCAGATTAGTCTCTTACTAAGCTAATTAACCGAGTAATGTTTCACTGTTTCGATGAAATATCAGTTCCGTTTAAGTTAGTATAGTTTCACTGAACTTATTTAAGCACTAACAAAATTTTACTTCTAATTCAAATGTTATCAGTTGAGCAAAAACAAAATTGTTATGATATTATAACTTTAATACTGAATTTAATATGATTTATAATATATAAACACATCGGTATTTATGAATCCATAAAAATTCTCGCTTTACTCGGGAAGTATAAATAAACTAACCTCTTATCAAAATTAATTTGCAAAATATTACTTCGAAACACAGTTAATCGCAAGACTTCCGGAAGTTTCCTAATAACGGCCGCTGATAATTGATCATGTGGGTAGCAAATGCTTAAGTGGTCATGCTATGCATTGTTTTTTATAAACGGGCTGTGGCGCAGAGATTTCATGATTTCCCACATGTATATCACGAATGCATGCTGATTCCTATTACTCGTAGAATGTGCTCCTAGCAGAGGCGCTTATTTTTATTTCAAAAACGAGTAATGTATAAGAAACAGATGATCAAACTTCATAAATTAATTTGATTAAAGTAAAACAGTTCCAGTGTCACACTAAAATTACCTCGAGAGATACTTTACCATTATTACCAGAAGCCAGATAGGATGACTGATACACTTGACTCAAGGAAATTCTACAGGTAGGGGCAGTTTATCAATTACGTTTAGATTAAATTTAAAGGGCACTAATGAGTGGTTTCTCATTGGTAAAACATTTGCCTGCTGTCTGTAATATTTTGATGTTTAGTTTATATCGAATATTTTTATAACGTCATTTAATTAAACTAAAGCGTAGTTAAATTGCTAGTTAAGTACTAAAAGTTGTCAACATGAGATGCATTTAAAATGACTGAAAAATAATAATGGATATTTTGCTAGAAAATCTTAGAACGCATTTTTTTTACTGTATTATATTTTTTTATTTTTAGCAAATAAATGTTTAAGTTAATGAAATCTGATATGCATTACTTTTTCTAAAACATTTTATTGCAATATTGCCTCACTACATGGGAAAATGAAAATTTTGATCATTGTTGACATATTTTTAGACATATTTTTACATCCTTGTACGAAGTAAAAAGAGAGTATTGTAATCGCGAAAAATTTCGTTCACCATATTTCAACGAAAATATCTATTTTGACCGCTATCGAATGCAATTTAAGGACGTTTTTGAGTGCATTCGTGCGTAAGAGCAGAATAAAGGACTCTTTTTCCTACAAAAAATTATGAAATTGATTTAAAGTGGCTTCTGAAGAGATTTTTTTCGTGGCGTCTGTGCGTACGTACGATGTATGTAAGTATTTCGCATAAGTCAAAAACGAGTAGCCTCAGAACGTTGCAATTTTGTATATAGGGCTGCTATAACATGTAGATATGCACCTCGTATTTTGGTTGCAATCTGCCGCATCAAATATATATATATACATAACCAAAAATTATATATAAATATATATATACATCCACTCTGTTACTCGCCTCAGTGAGCTCAGTTTCTTTAGTCTTATAAGTTTGTAAATTGTTCATTTTTTGCTTTAAAAATGATTGAATTATGTTGTTCTTATCTTTTGGTTAAATGTTTATGGCCTTAGTTAACCTGCATGCGATAATTATGGAATTATCAACAATTTAAAACCTTTACAATTGTGGTTAAGCCTAATTTTTGGTTATGATAGCGGACATATTTGTTTACATTTGAAGCTTAGCAGAATAGTGGATTTGTCGCCAATCTAGAGAAACTAAGCTTTGCAACAACAAAGTAACGTCTTCTTTTATTATTGCGAATTAAATTACGCTTCATTCATTCTGGAATTATCATTTAAGTTATTAGCTGGTTTTTGCATAAAAATAGTAATTTTAATTGTAAAAATTGCTTTTTTATATTTTTTTAACTGTACTTTGTGTTTTATGCTTTTCTACATCTTTAAATTTTTAATGAAAATATTTTGAATTTTTATGTATTTTTGCCTTACCGCGATGTGATAATTCTGTAATTAATTAATACGCGGAATTGTCTGTGAAAAACTGTTGCTTTTTTTAGTTGTTTAATTTCTTTTATACATGGTTTTAGATTTATTATAGTATTTGAATAGAACTTGTGGTAATTCTTCAGATGTTATAATTTTTGCTCACTCTGAGTTATAAAATAAATGAGATGTAACGCTGTTAAGTGAATCTAGCACACAAGTGTGGCTACGGTAAATAAATATAGTGAACTCTAAAGAGTGCATTTATTCTATTGTGGTTTATGCGCTATCGACGAAGTAGATTCAATTCCAAATTCGTTAACTGTTAATGTAATATGTTTAAATGAAATACAGGAAAATTGCGTATAATTTAATATTCTGTACAAGGAAGTCATGTGGTGTACACATCAGATTTTTTTGTATTTAATTAACGAAGGAATAATATGTTCTCCGGTAAGCAAGTAATGAAGCTCTATGCAACAATCGTCATCGAATTATTAGATTAACATAAGATGAAAAATATGTTAATAAATTCTTTACAAAAATTCTGAAATATGTTCTGTTATTAATTTTTTGAGCGTAAAAGGCGGTCGTTTCAGGAATCTGTGAATGGGGCATGTAGTTCTGTCTGACTGGTTTAGTTGAAATTCTTAAATAATAATATTTATTCTAAGTTCTACGATGTATCTCCACGAATAATTCCTTTTTTTGATAATATTCCATATTTAGGTTACATTCATATCGTTCTGAATATGACATGTAAGGTAATTTATACTGATATAATTAAAACAAGTAATAAAATTATCCATATATTTTCGAAAGCGCAATATAATACGTAAAAACAAATAAAATGCTTTTGGCTTTGTTATATTATTTTATTAAATTATATTGCCATGAATTTATTTTAGTGATGCATTTATTTTAGTGATAATTAGCTAAGACATACAGTCAGCACCTCATCTGTACCACGTATTTAATAAATTACAATGAATATAACGAATTCCCAGATTAATAAATATATCATAAGAAAAATCATTTAGAAACATTGAGGTTAATTACAAATCATTGAACATAGAAATTTTTTCTAAATATTGAGGTTAAATTTTAATCTTACCGTAACTTCGTTTTTTTCGAGCCATAACAGTAACATAAGAGTAGAAAATCGTTGTTATTTCGAGAAAAACGCATTTAAAAGAAATGAAGCAAGTTTAGTTTAGAGAAAAATATCAAGAAGTAATAGCTTTATAATAATTTTTTTATAAGCAGCATGTATATTATTGTTGTTTTACTTTTATACTACTTCAAAGTATCCCAACAATGTTTAGAAAATAATACATACAATTTTGAAGCGAAAAATAAATACATTCGTGGTTTAGACGAAGTGCTGCCTATATGTCTTAGGTAATCATGACTAAGATAAACGCATCAATCAAATAAATGTATCACTAAAATAAATACGTATATTTCTTTTATTAAGATTTAAAAATTAAATTTTTCGTACAAAGTGGAATCTTTGCCCAAATTTGGCCGTAACCAAACTTTTAAAGTAAAAGGCAGTATATTGAAATAGATTTTCAGGTATAAACAAAATCTTGAATTTTTCTTCTTTGGTTCCACTTCTGTAGATGCACAAATATGGATCATGTTTCATTGCATCCGATCTGCGGAAGGTAACGTTATTAATAATCTCTGCTTACTTTAGTCCAGAATTCTTCCGACAGCTGCAGCGCTATCTCTTTCTTCCCCATTCACTGAAGAGGAGTGAGAAATATTGGAAGTGACTGACAGCGAACATGATGGAAATAATATTAATATTGGTCCCATCATTTTCTTTCATTTTGCTCACCCATATATAAGTTAAAAGGAAACACTATTTGAATTTACTGCAGTAGCAAAACATTGATTATAGTAATAATTTTAAACGCACCAGAAAATTGTTTTTTCTGAATTCTGTGCTTTAATAAGTAATTCATTATTTGAAATAGACTTTCAAATGTCAATAATAGCTTCAAATATTATACAACTGCACAGGAAAATATGCTAGAGCTCACCCGCAACAATATTTATACCTGTGGATACTTTATTCCGAAATTTGAAGCAAATATTGTTTTAATAACCTACTAGGTTTTCAAAGAACATGATCATTTAGTCTTGCCAGTTTCCATCGAAATAATGTCTGAAAGAAAATTAAGCACACTTTAAAATTTAATAATATGTCCAGATCACAATTTCTACTATCGTTGAAATCATAGCGCAGTGTATCCCTTCGGTGGAGGAACTGCTAAAAATTAATTTATAGTTTTAAATACTAACCAAGTGCTACCCGTTATTGCTTGTGTCAATTATATCAGTCGTTGATTTTTACTTCCTTGTACGAAGTAACAACGAAGTGTTGTAATCGCGAAAAATTTCAGATATCATATTTCAACGAAAATATCTATTTTGACCACTATCGAATGTAATTTAACGATGTTTTTGAGTGACATTCGTACGTATAAACAGAATAAAAGGCTCTTTCTCCAAAAAAAAATTGTAAAACTGATTTAAAATGGATTCTGAAGAGATGTTTTCGTGGCGTCTGTGCCTACGTACGTATGTGTGCATTTGTCTTGCATAACTCAAAAACGAGTAGCCTCAGAACTTTGAAATTTTGTATATAGGACTGCTATAACATGTAGATGTGCACCTCCTATTTTGGTTGCCGCACCAAAAGTATATAAATACATGCATATATATATGTATCCACTCTGTTACTCGATTAAATGAGCTCAGGTTCCTTATTCTTATATGTTTATATATTGTGCATTTTCTCTTTAAAAATGGTTGAATTATGTTGTTCTTATCTTCCGGTTAAGTTTTTATCCTTTAGTAAACCTGCATACAATATTTGTAGAATTATCAACAATTTAAAAGTTGTCTAAGTGCGGCTAAGCCTATTTATAGCAGCCGTATTTGTTTATATTTGAAACTTAGCAGAATAGTGTATTTGTCGCCAATCTAGAGAAACTAAGATTTGCAGTAACAAAGTTTTAATGTAAGAAACTTATCAGAATAGGGAATTTGTCGCCAATCTAGAGAAACTAAGATTTGCAGCAACAAAGTTTTAATGTAAGAAACTTAGCAGAATAGGGAATTTGTCGCCAATCTAGAGAAACTAAGATTTGCAGTAACAAAGTTTTAATGTAAGAAACTTAGCAGAATAGGGAATTTGTCGCCAATCTAGAGAAACTAAGATTTGCAGTAACAAAGTTTTAATGTAAGAAACTTAGCAGAATAGGGAATTTGTCGCCAATCTAGAGAAACTAAGATTTGCAGCAACAAAGTTATAATGTAATGTTCTTTTATGATTGCGAATTAAATCGCGCTTAATCCATTCTGCTATTTATTCGAGAAAATAAGTCTTTAAGGTATACTTCGTAAATTTTAATATAGATATTTTGAGTTTTTATGTATTTTTGCCTTGTCGCGAAGTGAGATCTGAATTAACTGAATGAGAAATACTGAATCGTCTGTGAAAAAGTAAGTTCTAATAAAAAGAACTAAATGTTATTTACAAATGCAACTAACTTCGTTTATTATACATATCGGTGTGACTATATTTATTTAAATTTATAATATCCCACAGATACTAAAATTCCAGCCAAATTACTACCAATATGTCAATGGTAATTTTATTGAGAATCAAAATATGTGCTTTTAAGTTCATTCAGGCTTGGGGGTCTAAGTTTCGCTTCAGATAACTTACAAAATCAAGTCATAGCTTTAGTAACTGCTAGAACTGTTGTTTAAAACCTAATCTTTATATTCCATTGAGCTGAAACAACATCAGAGTGGCATCATACAAGCCGTCATAAACTGCCAAACACTCTAAACTGCAATTCATTTTGATTCAGCTACGCAAATTAATCTTTCTTTGATGTAGTAACTCTTCTGCTTTTCTCATTTTCAACAAAATCTTCAGTGCTAATCAAACAATCACATTTTCTCAAAAACCTCAATTGTTTTCAATGGGATCTTAGAAAGTACAAGGAAGCCATATTTTCACTTGTACAATTCGTTTCGGATGTCAAGCACATTATACTAATCCAGAAACCAAATAGCGTGAAGAAACATATAACAGGTTTCCTACTGGAATGAAAAATTATATAAAAAACCTACATAAAGATCTTCCAGTGCACAATAAAAAGCACAGATCATGCATTACGGTAACAAACAAGCAACTTAACCCTGCTGCTTGCAAAATTGACAGATATATTAAAACTGTTTCACAAATACAGGAGCAATACCGCTATGTATTTTTGCTGCTACTGCTCTCCCGCTGAAGAAGTAAAAAAAATCTCAAGTATCTAGACAATGTACTTCACAGTCCGATAACATATCACTTTATCCGCGAGGATATGAATGCCCACTGTGTGCATTGGGCGTGTCTAAATTCAAATTCTAGACGCGTGCAAATAGAAGACTTCATAGCAGCCAATTTTCTCTTTTCTCCTTCACAACGATACCGAAGAAAGACAAACTTTCGAAGCATGCTCATGTAAAAGTTGGCCTCATATGACCCTTTCAAGTCCAAATGCCAACACATTTCTTAAAAACTGTTAGATATTAGACGAGGAGGATAATTACGATCATAATTTCATTCATTTCGAGATTTATGTCACAATTTCTACCACCGGCACGAAACGTTTTCACATAAGTGAGTCTGACATCAAAATATTTAAAAAAATCTTTTTGTTAAAAAAATAACATCAGTTACTAAAGGCATAAAATACTGCAATGATTTGCGAATAATTAAATGAATTTTCCAGTAACGATTTTGCTGTTATAAAAGGAGTGTCTCTAACACTCTTTTACAACTAGGCTATCAAGAAATAAATTCACAAGAGATTGGTAGACAAAAGAGTTGAAAGCAGAAAAATAGTAAAGCCTTAAAAAAGAAAATAAAATCTACATTGGACGACATCTCCAAGAATGCTGCATGTAAGAGATATAACGAATAATGAAGGATGAGTAAAAATAAAAATTATACAAGGTATATTAATATCGTGTAAAAACGTTTGTTCTTAAATTAAAGATATATGTGGTATCCTCCATAAACTGGTAATAAGGAAATCCTTCGTTTTCACAAAAATTACGCAAATACCAGCAATAGTGAACTTCCAAGTTCCAACACAAGAAGCAGCACTCAAGATCATTAACACCATCTTAATATAGTTTAGAAGATGAAACGCCCGAGCACAGCAACATTATACCACAGACTGACTCAGAAAACCTCTCATTCACTCTACAAGAAATTAATAATATTATCATGAATCCCTAACAATAAGAATTCTCCGGGCCCTTACTCTAAATGACAAAATTTTAAAAATGATGCACAGTTATATCTCAAGAATCCTTCTTAATTTTCGCAGAAATTGCTTAAAATAATCGACCTTTCCAGATGACATGAAAAATGTACGAATATTACTTTTGGGAAAGAAAGCTAGAAATCCCAAAGATAGCTCTTTATTTCGGGCAAAAACTTGTTTCCGACAAAAGAAAGTTCTAGAAAGATTAATTATTCTAGAAAGACGGTTTCCAGAAACAGTTGAGACTTGACTTCATCAAATATCAAATAATCAGTAAAAACCAATTCGGATTCAAATCAGCACAAAGGCCATTCACACAATAGACAAAAGCATACTAAAGCAAATTGAACAGAGTAAATCAAGAAGCAAGCATAATACGCTGATTTGTGTTGCTTTAAAAATGTCTTCGATTCCCTGTGGTGACTATCAGTGTCGTATATACTTAATTGCCCGGTTAATCTTCTCCATATGCTCAAACATTACTTTCCTAATACAGAAAGCATATTTATTAACAGCGACATGTTGACCAACAAAAGTCTTACTAGATGGTGTTCAAAGGATCCTACTTGTGTGCGGATTTCTGATTTTTATATTAAGTGCTATTCAATAATTCCTCTGCGAATTTAAAAAAAAAAACTTAAAATTATAAATGTGGAAATATTTTGAAGAATTGTGCTTAATAAAGCAAATAAAAAACAAATGGGCATGTCTAAACCTTTACTGAAAAGAAAAAAAAAACTTTAGGCGTGTGCCAACTTATAACTAATTGATGTGAATTCAATTTTAGTTACAAATTTAAATTGGCTTTTATGCAATTTTCATAGCTGACTTATGTTCCTTTTTATTTGTACTCCAACGAAACTATTGAAAAGTATAAAATTTAAGTGATTCACAAAATCCAATGACATTTATTTGGATGTCGGTTAAAATAGAATAAATCGATTTCAACTCCACAGGAAACTATTGTAACTAACAATAGCAAATATTTTGCAGTCACATAATTTTTTTGAAATTGCATGTGATAATCATTTAAATCTCTTAATTGGAAACTACAGGTAACAGTTGCTTTGATAGCTATAATCTCTCCTCATAAGTAGAATTTTAGAAGCCAAAAAATATTTTTTATTTCATTTTCAAACAAACAACTATGCAGAAATGAAGGAAATCTCTCTAAAATGATGACTTGATATGCTGAAATTCCTAAAGAAATTATTCATTTTTTTTGCTTTGAAGTGTAGAATTAGTAAGCATTACTACTCAGAAGTCCTCAAACGTGTAACGAAAAGTAAGAAAATAATTAAGAAACTTGAATATTTATAGAAAATTGAAATCATAATGAATCGCATTTGTTAAAAAAACAGAAAAAAGTTAGAAAGGGGGCATGCTAAATGGAAGGAATTTAGGTCTGCACTGAACTTTACGTTTGAATTTAAATTATACATCTTTATAATGAGCGACCACCGTTTGGATGAATTTTAATTGATTAAAGGTTTCAATTCCCTCATAGAATCCTTATGAAAACCAATTACACAAAGAAGACAACTAACTAACGTTTTATTTCAAAGTTTTTTATAGCTTATTTTGTCTTTTCCCGATCTGCGGAATTCCATGTTGTCATTCATAAATATTAATGAGAGGTATCCGCATTTTGAAATTAATTTCTAATTCAAATGTTCAATAAATTATTAATTTGAATTTAAAAATCTAACTAAATATGGTAATTTTTCTATCCATACTCTTCTCGAATAATATATTTGCATTCATCTTTTTATTTTTTGCTCATAGATTTTAAATTAGGAACACATATCTGCAAAGAAATTTATTTTTAAACCAGAAAACGATTGGCAGGATTTACTAGAGTAATTAAAATTTCTGAATGTAATCTTACTCAAAGACAGAAACAATTTATGAACAGAATTAGTGCTTTGCTAGCATTCGAATCACATTTCCACTTATAAATATGCATTTGATTCGCAATGAAAACTGGGCTGACCACTGCTTAATGAGAAAGAACCCTCAATATTGTTAGTTTACAGTAATAGCTAAGCGACTGACAGAAGACTGTTTCATGGTTTTCCTGTACATAAATGGAATACATAATAGGTTCCTTTAAATGTCCTTACCGAAGACATTGCTTCCAAGGCTAATAATATTTGCATAATTTGTTATATTAAATTAACTGATCCACCAACTGATCATCATGCTATATTTGGTTTGATCATTTCCTGTGAAGCGAATGCGTTTTAAATAAACAGAACAGTATTCAGTGATTTGTACATTCTGAAATTAAGGAGAATGAGATAAACGATTAAAATATATTACGTCACTGACAATTAAAATTTGTGTGATACACCATTTACATTCCAGAATAGTTTAATACAGAATTTCTCAATCGTTTTCAGGTTAAGACGACTTTTGTAATTAGAATGTTCTTCTTAATGCCTTACTCCTGTCGCCTTCGAAAACCAATTTTTTTGTATTATGACCAATTATTTATGAAAACAAGTTTACTACCACTATGCTTTTATTATTAAAATATGCCTATTTAAAATTAATTTAATTTTACATATGTATTAATAATTAATTTAACAAAATAAAATTTATATTCGCTTTTAATAATTCAAGAGTATTAGAATTTGGATAATATTTATTTTATTAACCAAAATTAAAGAAATTGGGAAAAACATATTAATGAAATAGATTAATCGGCAGATTCTTGCTTACCTGCTCTGTGTTTGAATGTATGCTTGTAAAACGTACAGTAGTCCTTTAAATCCCTCTATTGTTGCTAAAATTAGAGCGAGGAGTCCGCACATCAGTTTGCCGCTAATAAATGTCATAAAATATCAGTCTTGTAAGAAAAACGTGATATGCGATTGTCGTGTGTAATTTCTAACATTCCAATTTTCAGCTATAGTGGCATAGGCATTTCTTTTAAATTTTAAATCTTGTCTTTTTGGAAATCTTGAAGCACCACAGTGACAAGCTTTATAAATTATTTAAGGTCATCGGACAGCAGACTGAGAAATTCTGGTTCAATTAGTAATATAATCTTCTATAACATTCTTGAGACGGATGCTAAAATGTATAAATTTGTATTTTGGTTTTTCATACTGAAAATCAGAGCGGAGTTGAAAATACAGTTGCTAATTTTTGTAATAGTATAACTTTTAGGAATCTCATTTCTTCTAAAAACAGCTGCACTTCAAAAAATAGCTTATACCAACATTTCATTATTTTTAACTAAAGTATAAAGTATGTCCATCTTTTTAATCTTAAACAGACCGTAAGCTTTAATTATGAATTTATATTTTATCATTATTTCGACAGAAGTAGATCAGACGAAAACTATGTATTCTCTGAAGCTATAATATGAAGGAACATACCTATTTAATATTTTCTCTTAAGTGCTTACGAACTGAGACTTGAGAATAAATACTCTTTCGAGCCTAAGTCTAGAGGAGTAAAATCAGAGTTTTTTAACTAGAGCATAAATTTTTATTTATTTGTTCAATCATAGATGCTGCACAAAACTGAATCAGTATTATGCATAGTTACATTTCTACGAAAGTCAAACTAACATTTCTGCGAAAGTCAAACTAACATTTCTACGAAAGTCAAACTAACATTTCTTCAAATAAGAGTTTAATAGTTTTGACAAGGTAACATGATTAGGAAAAAATTTTGTAAGTAATAATACATTAAGGTGACTGCAAAGCCTCTGGGATGTATTCATATAGCGAAGTGTCTTATGAAACCTAACCTAAATGTACCAATGAACCAAAACTCCTAAAGGCGTGCATATGGAGAGCTCATTACGCGGGAAAATTTCTAAAATGCGTTTACTGTGATTGTTATTTTATTATTAAAGTGAAACGCCGTTTATTGTGAATCCACGAAAAATTCCATAACGAAATTATTAGCACTTTTGGGTAAATTGTCATTTTGGGATAATAAACGAAATGTATGAATAAATCAATGTTAAAATTAGAAGAATTTGAAACATTAAACTTAATAAAAAAAAACTAAAAAATCTGAAAGATTTCAGATTTTAAATCACGTCCAAAGGCGCGTTTTTTTTAACGTTTCGTGCGCTACATTTTTTTATTAAATATCATGTACTACGTACTCAAACCATAAAATTCAGTTCAAAATCAATATCGCAAAATCATTTTAAAATGAACATATCTTTAGAATTTCCATCTTTAGAAGTCTCTCGTGCGCTGGAGATAAAAATGTTTTTTTTCCGTACAGTGTTGCCATTGCTCGCTTTGAAATCATTTAGTTTGTTAATCAGAAATTCGTTGAAATGTTACAAAACATAAAATCGATAATAAAGCAAATTTCAAATTCAAAATTAGGGCTTCCAGATGCCCATATTCGCAGTAGGATTACGTCATTCAAAATTCGATGGCTCTAGGTTTTATCACAATGCGAGAAACATGCATACATTTATGCAGATTTTTCATTTTTTTAAATTTAATGCAGAGCGATAACATTTAGTGGCAACAATTTGAAAAGTGAATCGGGCATTCAGAGTGAATCGACGCAAAATCGCAAAACGAAAGTAATAGTCCTTCGGGACTAAATCCCTTTGGACTAATAACCCAATAAAACGAGAAATGCGTTCCGATGTATGTCAAATTCTCAGGTTTTGCTGACATAATGCATAAGAGTCAAACGTATCGTATGCAGTAAGTACTGTGGTTATTATACATAATGCAGGCTCATAGCAAATTACATTTGTTCAATTTTAAAGGTAATTTAAACCAATGCTATTTTTACTTTTTAATGATGATATAAAGTAATAAAAATAAGGTTTTAAATTTTAATTTTACATGACTAATTTAATATTTTTTAATTCAAATATCAATTATATCTTAAATGCATTTAAAAGTTTTTAAGGAAATATCTTTTGACATTCATTGTTTTCGAAGTAGCATAAAATAAATGCAAGTAATACTTATAATGCTTTGAAACAATGTCCATTCTTTCTGCCAGTAACAGAAAATATTTTGCAGACTGTGTGGCATTCAAATCATTCTTTGCATTCCGTGCCTCCAGATGCATTCTCGTAAATTATTCATAAATGATTTGCATATCTGTCACGGATTACAAATCCATTTCAATGTTATTCAGCGTCTCTGATCCAGCGAACTGAATTTCATGAGTCGAATAGGAAATTTCTTATATTTCTGGGGATTTCAAGATTGTCTGTGTCAAGCATATTTTGAATGTTAAAACTGATGTCTGCATTGTACAAAGTAATGCACATTTGTGAGATTCATGTCAACTAGTTTACTTAGTTAAATGCAGAGAACCGCGGGTTGATGATCAGTGGAGCGCAATGAACACCCTGAATCCCGTTAATCAAAACTTCTATTGCTCACACAGCAGCTTGAGAAGCAGGATTTATTAAATTACATCGCTCTAATTGCCACGCCAGAAAATATACTTCGAATTCGCAAATCTCCTGCCGTTTATTGGCTATCGTATAATTGTTCCTCCAGCCATAAGAGAGTTCCGCACTGTAGGCGATGCCGCTCATAGATTCCTACATCCGGATATATGAATGTTTGTTTACGGTCATCCAAGTGCAAAGCGGATCATTTGTTATCCGCATGAAGCCCCGGGAGTTTCAAACTCTGAATCAAGGCAGAAGCGTACCATTTATGTGCTCGATAAGTTGGATCTGAAGTCTGACGAATCGTTAGCATTTCTCTCTGAACTTGGGACAATCCTTGATGAGAATATTCTATTGATCGCATTTAAATATTTCTCTTCCCAGCAAATTTTTCAAAATACGTATATCACTAAGTACATTTAATTCAGAAATCCAGTGTTATGCTGTGGGTTTAGGAAATTCTTTCAAGGAAAAGGTCTACACTTACACATGTAAAGAAAATTATTTCAAGTGAAACTTGTGCCAAAAAATGTTAAAATAACTTTACATTAAGTATATATATATTATAAATGTATAAAATAAGTTTATAAATATATAAAATAAGTTTATAAATATATAAAATAAGTTTATAAATATATAAAATAAGTTTTTAAATACATAAAGCAATTTTATAAGTTAGAAAATGTACTTATTTTTCCTTAAAAAAGCTAGCGTTAAATATCATATTTAATATTTAAATTAATAAGTTATGGTAAGCTTATATGAAAGAAGGTAAGAGAGGGTGCTTTGTTAGGATTAAAGATTTGTATATTTTGTATTTAAAATGTAAGGTTTCCTGTATATACTCCTTGCGTCTATCCTTTCAGTAACAAGGAGCATCTCTTTTCAGACTCTTAAAGCAGCCGTTTAAGTTAAGACTTCTTTCTATCAATCTCTCCATTTTCTTCTTCATTGACTTTTAGTCAGAACTAATTATTAACTTATTAGTTCCCACTCTAAGCTTCTTAACATTTTACCCTTTTAATATCCATAATTTTGGCAAAGAGAGAAAAGAATTATCGCCAACTGTAATCCCTTCAAGCTCAATTTAGATGTTAGTGTTTCATAGTTGATTAGAAAGCTTCTTTCTTTAATTTTCCCGTCATTTTAAAATCTGCTCAGAGCAAAACAGTTACTTGAACTCTCCCACTTCCAATGAGGCAACCCTAGGCGCTCACCTACTTCCATATTGAATAAGACAATATCAGGTACAATATTTAGCAAGCGTTTAAGCTGTGAATAATAATTAAAATTAATTTTGGCCGATACTATAATCCAGATATTAATGAGACCATTTAAACGTTTTAATTGTATTAAAATTGTTTCTATTAAATAATTTTTACTTTTTATCTATTGCTTCTTATTTTAAGGTTTACATAATATTCTGTAGTTTGTTGTGTGTTTCGTCTCTACGTATGTTGTTTCAATAGTTTTCCAATTAAAAAATTATATTTTTTTTTCACATTTTTAGGAGATAATCAAATTGAATTTAAGTATTAATATATTAAAACAATAAATACAAAATAAAAAGCAGTTAAAAGTCAAATCAAGTTGGGCGCTGAAAGCAGCAGCATGTGATGGTAATAATGCAAATTTTAAAATGTGTTTAAAATTGCTCCCATATTCATTTCAGAATAAACATATGCAAAACCCCAAACACAAGAAATACACTGGCAGATTGAGAAATAACGGGAGAAAATATATCAAAATCAAAAATGAAATATGAAATTTACATCTTTCCCTGAACTTACCTTAAGGGGTTACTACAAATAAACGAGTAAAGAAATTAGTCTGATTTTGAACCAGCAACGACAAAAATTAAAGTTAAATGATCAAGCTAAAAATGAGAAAATTTAAATGAGCTCAGAAAGCAACAATTAAAACAATTTAAACCCAAATAAGGAATGAAAAAATTGCAAAATTTTAGCGTAACAAACATAAGCAAATTTTTAAATAATATTATTTTGAGTAGACCGAATCTAAAAAACAAAACAAAACATGCAAATATATACCATTCGATACAAGAAAAATAAAAAATACCTGTAAATTTTGAATCCCCCACAGGTCGAGTTAAAAACTCGAAAAAAATAATAATAAAGCATATTTTCAATATGTAAGATATAACAAAATGCGATGGCTGCGCTAGAAAACAATTGGCAACCTCAGGATTGCCTGTGCTCAATATGATGTTCTCCCCCCTCTGGATTCGTCTGTTCTTCCAAATTCGAGATTTTTCCATATTACACAACGCTGCTTGAAAAATAGAACTAAAACCCAAAATTAACCAATCACCGGATGCGTAATGGCAGACCGCACATTCACTTGAACAATGTTAAACGAATTTCGCACACTGAGCATGCTCAGAGGAGAATTTGGCGCAATTACGACTTTGGCGTAATATTAAAAGAAGATAAATATGGTATATGGTTGATTATCTGTCATCTGGACGTTAACAGTTCGGGGTTTTGAAACGTGTTAGGTTGTAAGTTGCTTCATTACTTAGAGTGTAAATATCAATTTGCAAACTCCGCAAAATTTTCGTTGAACAAGAATTACAAAACAGGAAACATTACAAAGATGTATTAGCTGAATATTTTTGATACTATAACACCTGAGGAATAAAAGCAATCGTTTACCATACGTTCCACTCATAAATACTCTAACAAGTTAAGTAATATACCTAGTTTAATTTACTGAATTAAAGTCAAAGATATTATTACAAATAATTGATATTAAATGTAATGTTAATGAACAAAATAAACCAAAATGAAACAGAAGCAAATGCAATAAGCACAAATAAACTTTCGTAGTATTACAGTCGTAAACAGTCAATAAGACCTACATGACGAGCAGGGTAGTTTATGTTTATTCGCCAGTATTTCCTTCCACACCAACGACACATTATTGAGCATGCGCGGTAAACGAAATTCGTTAACAGTGATCAACTCAATGTGCGGTTTGCCATTACGCATCACGGATTAGTTGTGTTTGTGCATCTATTTAGCATAAACAGCTACTAACTGAGCACTCTCTCTTCCAAGGGATTGCACCGTGATGCTGTACTTTATTTTTCTCTTTTAGATTTTTGAACTTCCAGATACTCTCTATACACTCTGAATTTCCATTACACTATCGAAGATTTGAAGAGATGGTCTGTTAATGTAGACATTGCGATGACTTTTCCATTGGAATTTTGACTCACAGGATATGAATCCTGTTGAACTCTGTTGTGGCGGTTTGCTTTTGACGGAAGATAAAAAACAATCACGTTCTAATCATGGACGAAAATACTGCACACAGATGATTGGAAATGATCCGATGAAATTTTAGAAGAAGCACGACCAGCTTAATAGTTAAAAATCATTTATTTTTGTATCACGAATTTCTTAGTACATGTCTTTATAACTGATAGAAGACTAAGGGTACTATACGCGCCCCATAAATTTAGTTAATGGCGAATAGCTAACAGACGCTGAGCGACACGCTGTCAGCAGGCAGGCAAAGAGGCGAAAGAGAGAGAGTATGCAGTTAAGTAGCTACTTATACTAGATAGGTGCACATATACAACTATCCGTGGTTGGTTAAATTTGGGTTTTAGTTCCTTTTTTCAAGCACGTTATGTTACATGGATAGATCTCGAATTTGGGAGAAGAGATGAATCCAGTGGGACAACACCAAATTCAAATCAGCCAGTTCATAGGTCGCGAATCGTTTCCCAACACAACCGTCGCACTTTGTTCTCTTACATATATATATATTATAAAAAGTACCATATATCTCCAGAAAATGTCATTCCACATATAAAGTATTTCTCCCGCCTTCTTAGCATGCCTTCGTGATGTAGTGGTCAGCACGTTCGGCGCGTGTTCGAGAAGTCCGTGGTTCGGAGTCCCGGCGAGAGCACCGCTCATTTTTCATCTCTCCAGCTTTCAAAAAATACCTAATACCTCTACACACATTTTGGTTCTTCTTTGCGTAGTAGGTTATTAAAATGCAACATTTGAAAACTTAATCTTAATATTTATAATTTATTTTTAAATCTTAATATTTATAATTCTTAATATGCTCTACATATTTAATTCTAAAATATTCATTTAATTTCTTCCTTTAAATTTCTTCATTTAAGGTTAAGATTTTTAGAGCAATATCAGTACAGAAGCGTATAATAATTTACGAAAATAATAAATTTTGTTACGTATTTTGCATTTATTTCGCTATTTATTTAGAATTGTAATTAAAATTGTTTTATTTTACTGTGCAACGCAGCACGTGATGAATTTGAACTGAAAGCTACATTTGAAAAGTAAAAATACAAGAGCGCGTGCATTTAATATTTAATAAATAAATATCTCGTAATTGCTTTTGTAATACAGAAAAATCGAGAAAATAAAGATAATGATCTCGTGCTGATGAAAAAGTTCATAAAAGCCAGATTAAAAACATTTCAGCTCCTTTACTGTTGTTTAAGCGAATTGTAAATTTACTCAGCAGAGAAACTGCAGCGAAATCGCTGTGTGATTGGATTAACTTTCTTTGTTTTGAATTGAGTTCTGTTTAACGTTTGAGATATTGCGATATTGTACGAATATCTCTGAGGAACTATTTCAGCATTTTGTTTTATTTCTTGTGAAAAGAATAAAGTTTATTAATTTTTATCGATTTGTGCATTCAATCCATTACGAACCCGTACGCACGCAAGAATATTTTAATTTTCGTCTCGTTGTGTTAATTTTAGATTGTAAATTTAGATTATAAATTTTGGATTATAAATTTTAGATTATAAATATATGTGTACTCTCTGTGATATCAGATTTCTATTTAAATGATAAAAAAATGTAAGAGCTGTGACCATTTACGCTATTTTCTAAGTGATTTTTCGTGCGGATTCTTGCATTTTTTATTCATTATATATGCATCTGAATAAATAATAGTTAATATTTTGCACCATATTACATCATACAGTGCATGTTTTTCACTTAAGTTTCCCTTAATGAAGTGAATGTTTTCCACTTAAATTCTACTTTAAAGGGCAATGTGGATAATATAGTGCTTTCAAATACTACCACAGTTACGAACTCGTAATTGCAATAATATTATTGCTTATATCCATGAATGCATCACACTTATTACCTTTTAAATAAGCGATTCCTCTCTGACCATTTTCTTGCGAAATTATTTGATTATTCTCTATTATAATCTACCTTAAGGCTACAGATTGTCAATTAAAAAATCTAAATTTAAATATTACACTGCAGAAAAAAATTAATATGAGAAAAATATATAAAATGTCAACAAATTAAAGCTTTTCACCAAAGTTAACAAATCAAATATCGGTAGTGGCAAAATGTGAAATCACATACATGTATACCAAAGAGAGTGGAAACCATGCAATATATAACCAAGAAAAAAGCTATAAAACGGGACAATTAATTAAAGAAATTATGATTAAACACAAGCTAAAGAAAACGTTTGTATTCCTTTATAATCATCAGTGTATATAACTTTTGATAGACTGTTGTTAAAACTTCTCTTATGGTTTTCGCATATTTGCCTTAGAGATCTGATACGTGGTTTTCATTTAAAATGTGTGATTAAAATTATAAAATATAAATATATTATCTTAAATTATATTGTCTTTTGCAAGATAATATAATTTCATAAAATATAGAAATATTAGATGCATTTTACAATAAACACTAAATGTAAATATAATTTTATTAAGTCACATAACGTTTTAATGGTATAATATTACTGAAATAGTAGAATGCAAGAAATATTTGCCAGGAATTTAGGCTAAGAGAATTTTTTTATAAAATACACCGCACTTTACAATAATTAAATTTACGTTATCGTTTATGGAAATGCAAAAATAGTTTTAACGATTATTTGTTTGCTATTCAACATTGTATCTCTAAAGCAAAAGCGTTAAAATGAAAAAAATAGGGAAAAAACAAAATCCTAGTTCTCCGTAATTTTTGTAATTTTAATTTGAAGGTTACAGCTAAAATTTAGTGTACATTTAAAGGGCATAGTAATTTCAATAATGATCCTTGTTGCATTACACAAGTCATAAGGCTTTCATCAACATAAAAGCATTTGTAAGTTAAAAATAAAGCGTTATAAATCTTGTTTTTTCAGCTTTATTTGAGTGAAAAGGCAAACTTTTAAACTATGAAAATTTAAATAAGCTCTCTAACTCAGTTTAGTCTGATATCTGGCAGTTCCAGTTCCCATCATAATTTTAGTAAGAATAAATTAGACCAGTAATGTCCAAGGTGATCTTGGACATAATCTGCTAAGTCAAGCAAATTAAACTCTTATATCCCTTTGTATTAATAAATTATTTATCAATTCTGATAGAGTGTGAACAACAGAATATTAGTAAAAGAGGCTTGATTGGATTACTTGTTGAGTGATAAATAATAAATTAGGAACCAGATTCGAAACTGAATATTTTACATAAATTCATCAAAATAGCCTTTTTAACTCAGTTCTATTGAAGTTTTTTGATATCGCTTAATATTAAAATATATGAGGATAATTTGCAGAGAAAAAATTATGTAATTACACTTTTTGCAAACTTTTGCGTTATTGCTAATATGATTATCGAAAATAATAACTGAACAATTTACATGGGACAAACTACATTTGATTTTTCAGCTTAATTGATCACGCAGAAGTTAAATCTCTCATAAACTGAAATATCTTAAGATACCTTCAGGTAAAATAGATGGAATATCAAATAGTGGTAACCCTATATACCCCATCTATGAAGAAGGTTCCTGTTTTTACTCGAAGGGCGTGATTTTGAAAATATAAGGGCTAGACATTTCGCCCTGTAGAAATTTGTAGAACAATCTAGAACATTCGATAACATTCCACAAAATTCCAGAATGATGTGGAATGTTCGGGAATAGTCGGAAACGTTCGGCAGTATCCCATATCATTATGGAACATTCCAGAACACTCTCTAATGTTGTGAAATGTTCTGGAATACCGTGGACCATTCGAAGCCTTTTTTATGAGTGGAGCTACCCATTGGTAGGGTACCTTTTTTATGGGTGGAGCTACCCATTGGTAGGGTACCTTTTTTATGGGTGGAGCTACCCATTGGTAGGGTACCTTTTTTATGGGTGGAGCTACCCATTATGTATATGAAGCAAGATCCGTCGTGGTTTCGAACTTGAGTTTCGTATCAGTGAAGTACAGTGAGTGAATAAAAACTAATAGTGATAAAGTAATTAAAGTGATACAGTGACTGAATACAAATCGAAAATAAAGTGTGAAAAGTGTTGTAGTCTCGCGCCATTCCGAGCACGAGGCTGGTTCCTTTTCTTTGAAATACTCAGGAAAATAATCTTCACACCCATTCTAGTTTTATACATACATTTATTATACATCACAGCACACAACACAAATAAAACAAATACCACTATTATACATTAAGTTATGTATTAGACGTTAACGCTTATGTTGGAGCTTTTAATTCTTAAGAGTTTATGTTTATGTTTTAAGTTCAATACCAAATGATAAGTCAATATTTGGATAAACAATTCTCAATAACATGAATGTGTAAAGTTTGTGACAACATGATAAACACAATATATACTGTAAAACTAGTGTTCAAATCAATCGTAAATAGTGACCATGAGCTCCAACAGAATAATTAATGTTGCGTTGTGTCATAATACTGTCTGGTCCAGTGTTCTAAATTAAAGTGAAAACATTACAAGAAAGTTAAAATTAAATATGGAATTTATTAAGATAATACTGAATTAATACAGAATTTTACGTTGGTGGCGGTGGTGTGAAAAAAAATGAAAAAAACAATCATACCGTTCCAAACAGGGAATTTAACATTGTAGATACAGACATCCGACAAACAACTTCGGCCAACGTCACAGCACTACCAATATTTAACGTTCCAAAAGTGAAGTTAACATTGAGAATACTTTTCAGACTCCGTCTATTGCTAGGTTACTTGTTACAGAAATCATGGCAGTAGACGTCAACCATTGCTTGCTTTCTATAAGGAGAGAAAAAAAAGGAAGTGATTAGTTAAGAAAAGGTTTAAACATTAGCTTCGCCCTCCGTAGTAGCTCTTCTCTCGTCCATTTCTATTTCTTTCGACATCGTTGGTTCTCTGATAACGCTGACAGTTACTCTTCAGATAGTATTTTTCATTCTCCGTCTCCTTCCGTCAATGGCGGCGTGTCTGCCTCGTGTCTCATCGTGTCAGTCTCCTGTCAGCCTCGTCTCAGTCTGCCCTCGTCGCCAGCTCCCAGGCTTTTTACTCAAATCGCCAAGACTGCTCGATTGGCGATTTTAGATGGTAGGAAAACCGCCAACAGCCCGGCAACCCAGGGGAAAAACACGCAGGAAGGTGCATACCAAATACAAAATAAAATACAAATTGCATATAACAAAATTCGCGAGGTCACGGCACCATTTTCTTGGGTTTATTCCAACATCAAACACGACCACCATAGTAAGGAAATAAAAATTACTTCAGTTAAATTACAATAATCAAGTATGAAAATTTTTTATATTCTCCACAACACCAAAACGACCACCATAGTCAGAAAATATGGATCCCAAATTTAGCAGAAAAGGGGGCACAATAAAACTTAATTAAACTTTAAACACCAACTTGTGTAAACAAAACTTTAAAAGATTGACCTTAAGGGTCAACTTATCAAGAAATTAACATTAACAACCAAGGTTAAGAAAAAATAATAATTAACTAAACAGAAATTTAAATAGTTAACCAACCAAAAGTAAAGAAGAAAAATAAATTACACAAGCAACTTAAAATCAGCGTTAACCAAAACTGTCAAGAGAACAAATTAAATGACTACAATTACTTTTCAACAAGCCAAAGAAACTTAAGTTCAACTACAAAAAATAAAAACAAATTAATCTTTAAGTCTGAAGCAAAATAAGTTAAATCATTACCTTTAAAACAATTTAAATCACAACTGAAATAAGTAATACATAACACTTAATTATCTCTCTCACACGGCATGCTTGCCGATCCCTTCGCAAGTCCCAAGTCCTCGTTTCTTCTCTACCATTTTTTATCATGGATCAATGTTTCATTTTATCAACGTTATCATGGACCGGATCAACAACACTGCTGGATTATTTACTTGGACGCACCAGGCGACACCAGGAAAACGTCTGTAATAAATGTATTACTGGCAGAAATATGCGCTGAGCAACACATCGGACTTGCACTGGCATCATTTGGCATTGTCGCCACACTTATAGAAGGAGGACGAACTGCCCATTCCGCGTTACAACTACCGTTGAATACAGTTGAAGAACAATTCCCGGCATGTAAAATCTCAAGAGCATTTGGACAGAGTGAACTTCTAAAAATAATTGCTGTAAATTGTTTGTTTTCAAAGCAATAATTTAGAATCAGTTAGGGTTTATAAACGGGAAATATGAAAAATCTGGCATGCTTTTGCCAGGTTTCGAGCTCCGGAACTCTGAAGACTAGCCGGACGTACTTCAAAATACACCACGAAGGCACGCCGTAGACGTGTAGAGACATTAGATTATTTCAAAGCAGGAGACATAAAAAATGAGCAAAGCCTTCGCCTGGACTCGAACCACGGACCTCTTGGTTACGCGTCGAACGTGCTGACCACTACATCACGAAGGCATGCGAAGAAGGCGGGATAAATACTTTATAGCTTGTTATCGAGTAGGAAATTAGAAAAATTTGTACATAGTATATAGGTGGGATAACAAAATAAAAAATGTTGTTTATAAACAAGTATTGTAAGCAGTTAGAATATGTTTTCAATCAAAAAATGTTACCTCTTATATTTTAATGTTTATCTTTTTATTCCAAGTACCATACAGTCTCATATCAACTCCCTATCCGAGTCGAGTATCCCAGCTAGTATTAAAATAAAACAGCAAAGGATTCATTAAAAGTGACATTTTCTAGTTGCAACAAGCTATATTTCGTCTATACACTTTTATAACATTCTAAAGAAAAACATCGATGGAAGAAGTAAATTTCAAGATTTACAGATAAGATATAAATCGCCTTTAATAAAAAATCTGCAGTAACTGTCAGTCGCTTCTGATCAAACTTTAAATCTCAATCATGCTTTCATGCTTAGAAAGAATTGCACTTTAAGGTTTTCCTTTAGAATGTTTGGGTTACTTTCTGTGCTGAAAGATTATTCTTCAAGCCTCAAAACTCTAAACTGAAAGTTTTATTTTTTTTAAAATATAAATTTTATTTTCTGTACATTGGAATACATGTTTTTATATTTCCGACATATTTTCAAAGTTTCTGAATGAATTTTCGACCGAAGATTATTACCCAAATCTTGCGTTTTCATCCTCGATTCTTATCTATGTTATGCATATTTTATGTTCTTTTTTGATAGCATAAAATAATGGGCAATAGAAGTAAAAATATTTTATTGTAATTTTAAAATACAGTATCTTCCTAAACAAATCCTAAACGAATAAAATAATTTCATTTTTCACTTTTGTTTCTGCATTTTCTATCTCATGTATATGCTATATTATATTCTTCATAGATATTGTTATATTCTTATTACAAAGCTTTGATATATATTATGCATTATCAGACGAATGAAAACATTTTTAAAGTATAATATCTAATTATTCGCCTGGAAACATTTTAATTCAAATAAATGATACGATAGGTAAATTTAAAATTTTTAATTTTTAATCGGGAAAGAAATTTAGAGAACAGAATAATTATTCACGATTATGTATAATATTCTTCATTACGTATGATCGCTTGCCTTCCGTCTGAGAGTGGATGTATCCCGCCCACACAAAAAAATATAACGCTCCTCTAGTTCTTTTATAAACGGTGTACTTCAAGAATAAAAAAACAATCTTGCAACACAGTTTTCATATCATCCACATAGAAGGTTTGGAGTGCGAGATTGTTCAGTAATAATTAAAATGATAAATAGTTAATTATAGAGCTCATAATAAAAAAAAGAAAAGAAAAAAGAAACCAGTAATAAGATTAATATAAGTTTAATTTGAACGTCAGGAATTAAAGACATAAATTAAAGATCAAATCTGATGAAACACAGAAAATTATGTCATTTTCTGTGTAGGAATTGCACAGTTCGGTTACTCGTTATAAGTGATAAGATTAGAGTTGTTCAACATACTATACCAGCCAAAACGTTCCTGTGAAAATACCATGATATATTAAAAGTAATGCTTAGAATCTTTACTATGATGTACATGAAAGTAGAAATAATAATATTTTTTACTCTTAATTTTAACTAGAAAAATTCAAAAATTTAAATTTTGTGTGTTTCAAGTTGAGCATTAATAATTTTTTAGCTAATGTCCGTATTTTTTTTCAAAACTGCAGTTTTATTTCCTGCACATAATAAATAAGTACATTAATGGTTGTAAATGTAAATTTTTATTGCTTTGCATTTTCTACGTGAAGAAATTATAAATACTGTCCTAAAGCATTTATTAGCAACAGATAATCAGATTATGAGACACAAGATTCTCTTAAAAATTTGAAGGTAATTCAACAAAAACAATGGCAGCATGAAAGCGAATTATCACGTTTTATACCAGGCCTCGGCTATGACCCGTGAGTCACCGAGTGACCTATTTCACTTGATTTTCGTAAATAAAATAAAATATATAAAAATAAATTACAAAACATTAATATGAACACAAGCGCTTGAAGAATACATAAAAAGTAAATTGAAAATAAATAATAACAATAACATTTTTGCTTGATGACAAAATTCCGATAACGAATATGCATTTTTGGAAATTGTAACGTGATTTCAAGTAGAAATCAGTAGTTTTGGCAACGCCGGTCCGTAATCCATAGTTACAAAAAACTGGCTTTTCCATTTTATCCACATTCAGTTAAACTTACAAATTCGAGCAATTGTTTTCATACACGGAGTTTACTATTTTAAGTAAGAAGAGGAAAAGCTTAACAACCGAAAATTCAGAGGCTTGTCATAAGACGACACTCTAAGCCAAACTTGACTAAATTGACATCACAATTTCAGCATCAGAAAAAAACACTGATATTGAAGAGAAAATAAACGTTCATTCAGTCATGTTTGTTTTTAAACTAATAAAAATTATAGTTAAAATTTTTATGTTAAAATTTAAAGCTAAACGCAATTACTTTCTCAACAAAATTTATCTTATTATTCAACAAATTCTCTAAAATGAAAATACCACTAATCCGAACCGTCTTCTGAATACATAAGTTTTGGTTGATTTGAACCCGCAGCCAAAAAAATTTGCCCATAGCTGTTTTATACTTTACATGTGCTTTAAAAATATACCTGCTATCATTTTGGTATATTGATCAGCATATCATTTCGACAATCTGAAGATTCAAGTTCAAATGCCGACAAATGCATGGTAAGTATGATTTGATATTTTCTCAAATCCCTTTAAATATGTATGTATATGCATTGAACTCTCTTTTAAGGTACCTAATTAAACGGGCATAGTAATTAGCATAATTACGCATAAGCACGGATGATCTGAAAACACACATAATGCCCCAAAATGTACAGTACCCAAAATGTAAAATTTTAATAAATTAACAGTTACATTAAGAAATAATCTGGTCAAAATATTTTAAAAACCAGGTGCAGTTTATTTATTAAAACATAACATAATTAAAAATTTCATAGATATTTCAGTTTTTCTTGTGAAAAAATCTGAACATGTCAGAACTTTCTGAAACATTTTCAGATAACTGTTCCACTTTATAATTTCTCTACTGTATGTGACAATGTTAAATTCGTATTTGGTTTAAAACTCTTTACCAACTTTTACTTTCTTTCGATGTTTAATCACGTTACATTTCTCTAAATCAGTTCAGTTTACTCAGATAAAATGAGTTTCAGATTCACTAAGACAAACACATTTTGAGGTAGTAATAGTAAAATATAAATGGTAGTAGTGGAACTGAATGTCTGAATGCAAATATTACAGTACATACATTTCCATTCAAAAATGCTGTGGAGTTGTTTTCGAAATACTAGGAATCCAGTCTTTAGAATGCAAATAGGACTTTTCGACTTATAAACGCGTTAGCTAACAAATACTATTATTAAATGTGCTGAACAGTAATATACACATAATGAAAAACGAAAAAATGGTTAAAGCAGCCATTCTCTGACAAGAATATATCTCCGGTATTATTTCCCAGGCTGATGTTTTAAAAATCAATAATTTAATTGAATATTGTACACTGTACAGAAACTAAGCTTCTATAGTTTAATTCTGTAAATGAACTCTCAATTAACCAAATTTTGCATTAATAAACATTATAAAAATATAAACAATTTAATTTTAAGAAATAAGAAAACGAAGGAAAATTCCTTTGTTAAAAGTATTGCACATCAAATGCGTTTTAGAAAAATGCCTAGTAATTTGCTGAAGGTTCAACGAAATGTAGAATATATTTAAACAATCGTGATTCAAAAGGAAACGGAAGCGAATGAATATCTGTCAAATAAAAAGAGGAAACGATGAAATGAGTTTCCTAGATTTCACTTAGAATATGTTTTCCTTCGAAGATATTGTATATTCTTCCCAGGAAGCATTTGTTTTCGAAGTAAAAAAAAAGTTTTAAATGTCAGACAAAGAAAATTATTTGGAAGAAAATGATAAAGAAAAATCAGAAAAAGGAATATATTCTTATTGAGATAAATATGCCCATTTCAAAACTCACATGACAATCGCTTCGCCAATGAAATGTTCCTATACTGATTAATCTCAAAGTTTGAAACTAAGATATAAAATTCTCATGGATGCTTAAGAGTATTTTTATGACATCCGATACATAACGAAGTGAACATTTTTATTTGCACCGTAACTGAATCATAAAGTTATTTGTGTAATTTAATAGGCAAAACATTTTTAACATTTTGTGTGTTACCTTCATTTATTAGATATCATGTTCTTCGCATTTGAACCATAAAATTCAGTTCAAGAGCAATATCGCAAAATAAATTTAAATTGAGCATATCTTTAGAATTTTCGATACACAGTCTCACGCGATGGAGATAAAAATGTTTTCATGCTTTTTCGTACAATGTTGCCGTTGCTCGCTTTGAAATCCTTGAGTTTGTTAATCAGAAATTCATTAAATTTTTGCAAAATATGAAATAGATAATAAAAGAAATTACAAATTTCAAATTTGGGCTTCCAGATGCCCATATTCGGATGGAAACTTTCAATATTCAAAATTTGATGACTCTAGTTACCGTTGTTTTATCACAATGCGAACAACATACATACATTTATGCAGATTCATCATTATTTAATTTCGTTAAATATAGTACAGGGCTCTAATATTTGGTGGCAACAATTTAAAAAGTGAATCACCGTTTATAATGAATCAAATCAAAATACGGAAACAAAATAAATAGCCCTTGAGGGCTAACGTCCTATGTGCTAATATTTTTTTTAATTAATTACATTTAACCTGTTATTGTTTTAAATTCATCATTATTTCCAATTCAATTAATCTTTAAAAATGATGTTTTTCATCTTCTTTAAAGAATACACTTTTTTCATGAAGCAAAAATTATCTATATGATATAAATATTAATTATTTCTATAATATTACATTTTTTGGCGATTTTAACAAATATATTTAATACGTTATTAATCAGATTCCTGTCGATCTTAGTCACACGTTTCCACTTTAATCCATTATCAGCATGTTTATGAACCTAAATATTTTAAAAATATAGATAACGAAATCACACGGCATATAAACGCGTAGATTTTTTACAAAGAACTAAGAGATTCAGAGGAGAAAAGGTGCAAAGGAGCTATAGAGCCCTTCCAAATATTCCTTGAGGAATGCTAGAAGAACATTCGAACAGCAAAAATATAGGTGAAACGGGAGTCAGGTTATCTATATAGCTTAGGTGATTAGCATCGGCCAATTAACATGTGTATCTGCTTTATTACAGGTTGCAAAATCCATATTTGTGTCGAAGTAACTCTAATAAAAGTAATTAAGAAACTAGAAGTCAATTAATAAATTTAGCTTAAAATCTACAATTTCGTTTTAAAACTGAACTCAGCTTTACAATTGTGTTTTTGGTCCTAATCGTTACGAAACCTGATAAGGAATTTCATGCGAGTGTTTTTTGTAAACTGTTTTCGGTCTTCTTGAACGCTAGTTGCATTATCCATCTAAATAAAATATTGCTGGCTTTTATACGTTTAGTCATCGTATAATGCACGTATGCTCCACACACACACACAGAAAAAAAGTGGTTTCAGATTTTTACGCTCGACCAAAAGAGTTTGTTGAGATTTTTTGCGCTTTCGTTTATTATGCCTTCCTCTCAATCCTACTAATCCATTTTTAGAATCTTTTTAGCATTATTATTACGCATTAATTTCTTCGCACGTACGCCACGTACAATTCAACAACAAAATTACAAAAATTCTAAAAGCAGAGTATTGAGATAAGTTTAGAATTCCCGATTTAGCGTTAACTATTGGCATAAATGTTTTTTTCGGTCTTTTCTCCGTTTATCGTAATAATGTGCAGTTTTCTTACTAAGGTAGCTTTATAAAATATCTTTTTTGTGTTTTTATAGTTAACTTTTTGTGTGTTTATTTTATTTATTAAATATCACGTTCTTGACGCTCAGGATATATAAAATTCAATTTAACAGGCAAAATCACAATTTTTTTAAAAAACAGCATATATTCCTAATTCTGAGAGACAGTCTCGTGTAATTGATATATAAATGATTTCTTCTGCACAATGGTGCCACTGCTCGCTTCGAAATCATAGAACTTTTTAAAAGAGAATTCGTTAAAGTTTTTCAAAATTAATGCTTTAAAAAGAAATTCAAAATTCCGGCTTCCAGGTTCCCCCGCCCGAGCGGAGAACTAGGTTATTCAGAATTTGAAGTGTCTAGGTACGGTTGGTTTTTCGCGAAGCGAGAAACATGTATACATTCTTGCATATTCTTCATTATTTAATTTCCTAATATATAAAACAGAGCAATAATATTTAGTGGCAAGAATTTGAAAAGTGATATGCCGCTTATAGTGATCCAATGCAAATAACCATTTAAAGACTAACATCACATTCGGGACGAACGTCTCTTTTGGGCTACGAAAATTCTGAATTATATTTGTAGTTTTGAGAAAACTTTTGTGTATTGTATATTTCACGTACTTAAAGAATTGTGTAAACATTTTAGAAAATTTAATAATTCCCAAATAGTTTCCTTTTTTACACTGAAGATGATTTGAATTTGTGATTAGATGTTCTCAGAAGAAATTTCTAGATTGGCAATGATTCATATTACACTCACGTTTGTGAAAATTGCAACACCATGAAGGACTTACGCGAGTGAGCTGAAATTTTCAGGAAATGCAAAGTAGCGCATGAAATGCAAATGATTAGAATTGCAAATCCGTAGCGCATGCGTATGCTGAGCAGCGCCCTCTCAACGGCTGATGGATCCGAATAAATAGACGGCTGTAGCGAGGCGTGTATGGTTATCGGTGGTTATCTGCTAGTGGTAAACGTTAACTCAATCTGTACTTATGCCTCGTCGACGAAAGAGAGCGAGATTTGAACAACTTACAGAGTTTGAACGAGGGAGAATCATCGGCCTTCGTGAAGCTGGATTGTCGTATCGTGCAGTAGCCTCTCGTGTGCAGCGTAACAGCAGCACAGTGATGCGCGTTTGGAAGCAGTGGACGGACGAGTGTCGGACAACTCGGAAATCCGGGAGTGGACCCCGAAATGTGACGTCAGCTCGCGATGATAGACACCTGGTCCGCATGGCGCGGACGGACCGTACAGCTTCCTCTAGACAATTGGCAGCACTGTGGTCAATAGCTACAGGTGTTTCATTGTGTGCTTCATCAATTCGTAGACGTCTGCTGCAGTGTGGACTGCGCGCACGGACTCCTTTATACAGGATCCCCCTAACGCACGACCATCGCCGCCTGCGGCTACAATGGGCCAATCAGCATAGAGACTGGCGTGCTGATTGGCAGCATGTCGTGTTTTCTGACGAATCCCGCTTTAATTTGTGGTACCATGATGGCCGCATTCGTGTCAGACGCTATGCCGGTGAACGCCACCTTCCGGAGTGCATTATCGAACGCCACAGTGGACGAACACCCGGAGTTATGGTCTGGGGCGCCATAGCATATCATAGACGATCTCAATTGCTACGAATTGTGGGCAATCTGAACAGCAACCGGTATATCCGTGAAGTTCTACAGCCCGAAGCTGTTCCCTTCCTTCAAAGCTTGCCAGGCGCTGTATTTCAACAGGACAATGCCCGCCCTCATACTGCTCGGATTGTTAAATCCTTCTTTGCAGCGCAGCAGGTACAACTTCTTCCTTGGCCTGCGTGTTCCCCGGATATGTCACCAATTGAACATGTGTGGGATGTCATTGGTCGGCGTCTTGCTCGTGATCCTCGTCCTGTTGCGTCTGCAGACGAACTTTGGGTACGCGTACAAACGATATGGAATGCTCTTCCTCAGTCAGACATTCAAACTTTGTTTGACTCCATGCCACGTCGTGTAGCAGCACTTATTGCGGCGCGTGGTGGCCACACAAAATACTGATTCTGATCTCTTGTTCTTGTTTGTTTGCTTTGAACATTTAATCATTTATTTGTACCACTACCACTCAACTGTGTATTAAATTGCATTCAATTATGACGATTCCTTCTTGGTGTTGCAATTTTCACAAACGTGAGTGTATTAATGCCAATAAGAACGTGGATCCGGCTTTAGACTAAATTGTTGAGTATGGTGCTTTTAGGACGAATACCACTGAAAAAAGTTAACAATTTGCCTACAAATTAAACTATCCAAAAGTGCTTGCGTTGTGTAAGATCCTAAACAAACTATGCACCTTGATGCTCGTGAACTCATGTAAATCATGTATTTCAAAAGTGTAGCTTTAACATACCAAGAACACAAGAATAAATATCAGATTTAAAGAATACCTTTAGTATTTATTTTTCAATTAAATCAAATATGTCAATTTCAATCGATAATAAAGTTAAATTAAGCCCCATCGGGGAGTGAAAAAAAAGTAAACACTTAACAGAGAACATTTATATTTGTTTCTAACAATTCAGTAATTCCAAAATAAAACATTTTTCAATTTCAGTAACTACTTATTAAATAACAGCATAACTACTTCATTTTAGTAAAATTTTATAAAATTCATAACAAGCTATTTCTATTAACAAATTTTGTTATTTCTTCACCTTATTAGCCCTGTAAAAATACAGATTACTACTAACAAACCTTAAATTTTATATAGAAAGGTCTTCCAATATTCAGATTCAATTAACAGAATTCCCACCCCTTTAAGAAAATCAGAATATTCATACAGGAGCAATTCTACTTCAGTTTACAATTATCTTTAACTCTGCGTGGAAGTAAACTCATCAAATAAACAAAATTTAAATTTGCATAGAATACAGACATTTTAAAATGAAACCATAATTACATTTTTCTATTTTGTTTTGTATGAATGGAAACCCCTCTTAACATTGTAGTTAACTGTAAACTGATAAATGTCGAAAACCTTTTTTTTTCAAATTTACTTAAGAGCTAATCGAACAAAAAATAAAGTTTTCCTTATCTGAGCATCTTCTTGACATTCAGACCCTCGTGACGAATCAAGCGCTAATCAACGTCGATTGTGACTGGGACTACAGCACCTCTGTCGATGTTAGGAAATGCATTCAGACCAAGGAAGGCGTGAAATTCTGCCAACGTCATCAGTGAACGGCAAGATGGAAATTCTTCTTCGATGTGCAAGGCTAACTTCGGGATCCTCATTAAGGCTTGAAGTCTTAGGTTCTTGAACGCTCCCGCCCCGAAGTCAAACATCAACAGATGAATCAACAGAAAACTAATGGAACATATTTTTACTCAGTTCTCGGACAATGACCACGAAAGCCTACATTAAAATTATCTATCGCCGAGTTGAGGCGAACAAATCCCGCTACCAAGCGAGGCCAACAGCATAACAGAGGCAGGCGGCAAAAGACAGCAAACAACACCTGCAACGGCTTTTTGTTAAGCTCATAAAACGCCAAAACCCGCTAAAAGGGGTGAAAAATCCAGTACTATAAACCCCGCTTACACCCCTGTAAAATTTCTCCTTTTTCCGAGTTGTTGAACTAAACACAAATTCAAACATCGCCAAACGGATGCCAAGAATTTGGGAACACGTGCAAGGCCAACTGTACAACCTAAAAGTCACCCCTCTCGAAAGTTCCCTTAACATGTAGTAAGCGTTGTAACTCAGTTAAAAAAGTGCATCTTTTTCAATCCTTTCCCACATTATTCTCATCACAAAGCAAAGTGTAAAATTCAGTTAAATAATTTACTGTATCTTAAAATTTGTTAAGGCTAGAATCATGAAAGTTATCTTAAATTAAAAAGCTAATTTTTCCGCGTCCAGTGATATAAATTAAGAATGGTTAAACCCAAGTTAAGTAACATAAAATCAAGTTTATTATGTAGGAAAAGGACCCAATCCCATTGTGTGTTGCAGCCAGTTTACCAATAACGAGCGGAAACTACGTATCAATCTTAACTACCAAAAACCCTAATTAAAATTAAAGAAAAAGCACAGATATTAAATAAAATACACGTTGAGTAACATAAATTTAGAATAATATAATAACCCATAACTTAAAAAATTAAGTGATTTCGCTACACAACAAAATTATATACATCATTCACTGTCCGGAAGTAATTATTTTACTTATATTCTGGAAGCTTCCTAATTGAAATTAAAATTATTATAATTAAATTAGAAGTAATAATTTTTATTATTAAATTAGAACTTTATTTTATTATTACATTGATTTTAAGATTTAAACTCTGTGCAAATTTAAAATTTATTTTGAGACGCTTAAATATTCAAAAAGTGCAGAGTATTTCCTTATGCCTTTGCAGCATAATCCTGCAACAAATATAACACATGTTCATTTGCAATCAGCTAAGCCATACGTATTTTTTCTAAGATTGGCTTCGTAAAGATGTAAGGGAAGATACACAAGTCTTGCATAATACGCAAGCAAATAGCACTTTTTTTCCTCACAGAGCAAGAAGTAAAACTAATAACTACTCTTTAAAACGTTTCATTTCAAAAACCAAAGAACTGCAGAGAATTTTGTAAGTAGTTTGCATTTTATTTCTTGATTTTTTATTCCTCATGAAATACCTCGTTTTCTTTCAATCGCTTTTAATTTTATTCTTTTCTATTACTCCATTTTTGACAAAACTGTCGTTTCGTGAAAAACACGTAAATCAATTTGTTCAAATAAAAGTTTCTTCTGTTAAAAGAATTATTTTAAGCAGTTTAATTTGAATAAGGAAAATTTCGCATCTATCACATATTCTCACAAATAAAAAAAGATGTTTGAATTTTTTTATCTTTTTTAATTGTTATTTTATTAAGTATCAAAAATGAGCTAAAACGTATGGGATTAGAAAGAACGATGTTATTAATCAATGAATCCATTGAGTAAAAGAGAATAATTTCTGCGATAATTTTTTCGTCTGCGGGCAACTTTTTTTCAGTCATGGTTCCGAAATTTTCCAGATGAATCTGACAGTTCTTCGAGATCTAATTAGGTAATTTATTCTTTTTTATGAGTGTAAATATAGTAAGCTCACATTTAAAATATTTCCTCATTTTGTAATAAGCATTTAAATTAAATTTTTCCATTTAACACTGTATGCATCAAAGTTTTTCATTACTTTAGGTACCTTAAATTTAACTGCTGTTAGTTTCTTTATAAAGTTATATATATAGCCGAATGGAAAGATATTCCACATAGTACTTTTATGTACTGGGCGGAATAGCAAGTGAATGGCTAAAGTAAAAATCACCTTAAATTCTTTCCTTTTTTAAGTGTTGGTTGCAGCTGCTTTCGAGGGTTTCAAATTTTTAACAGAATGCAGATTGAATTAACTTAGAATTTTCTCTGATGACATGCTTTACCATAGCCTCACTAGTTATATTCTAACTTATAAATATCGTCATAAAATCTAGTTGCTAAAACTTTTTTTATACATTTCGTTATGTTTTCTTAAAGACCATTTACATGCTTGTGGAAAGAGGTTAACCTTTCCCCTCCATAGATACATATCATTTAATGTGATGTTTCAGCGTCAGGTAATTATCCTTAGTTAGGTAGATTTTATTATTCTTTTTTTAAACTTTACTATGTTACAGATAAAAGCTTTATAACGTTATAACTTTTGGTCTCATTCTCCGACCATAAGATCTCCAAGTAGCCGATTTCTTTGACCTCCTCCACTCTGATTCTCCTATATGAGTCCACTGCGAATGAAGGAGGAAGAGTTTTATTCGAATATTAACTTCGGCAAGCCAGCGTCTTCGAGAAGATTTCGAGCAACATATTAATGAAAATCTTTTTAACCATTTTTCGGCGCATGTGATCCTTAACAAATGATCCTCACTGCCCAAGAAGAATCCTGTGTAATCCTCAAATACTTTATTTTATTTATCATTATAACTCTCTGTTTAACGAGGGTACATCTTTTCTGATTAATTTCAACATTTTGTATTGGATGCATGATTTGGAAAATCTTAAGTCTTAAAAAAACTGCGCAAAGTTTTAAATTAATTCCAGCATTTAAGCATTTCATGACCTAAATTTTGGGGTAAAATGGGTGATAATAGTAATATTGTGTTGTCTGTAATATCATGCCATGATTTTTTCTTTGTTTTTCAAAGGACCTTTATTTATATAAAGAACAATGATCAGTCAATGGTACATCGCCCGCTCTTTTCAGTAAATTTCTGCTTTCTTTTAATGAGCGTCATATTTCCGTATTCACAAAACCTAGCTTAATCAGCGATACGCTGTATAGGATGCAGATTTACGGCCTCATATGAATTGAATGTTGTAATACGAAATAAATTTTGAAGAGAATGAAACATGTGAAAGTATTTGAGTTCAAGATCAGGCGAGTATGATTCGCGAGGCGACATGTTTCATCCAAACTCCAATTATTTTTTGTCAGGATATTAAACTTTCTCACGTGATCAGGATAGAATGAAGCTCTCGTACGATTAACGAGCTCTGGACGTTTTTGGAGGATTGATACGTTAAAACTGTTTAGTTGGCGACAGCACACAATCGAACTGATTTGTGGGCTTGTTGGTTACTTTGCAGAATGTGCTGCCACGCTGATGTAGGTTAGAGCCACCATGCGCTTTAAGTATCTCCGCATAGCCTTTGGCTACTTTCTAGATTGATTCAGTTTAAATCTAAATCCTTACTTTTTATTTCTTGGCATAAATGCTGGTTGAGTTTGTAAGCATCAGAAGTGCTTTCTCTAAAATTAATTTGAGTTCTTAATAAAAATTTTTTACCCCCTTAATACGTTTCGGTTTGCTTATCCAGACATAGCGATAAGTAGCTTGAAAAAGGAGGCTTGACTTAGTGTGTGATACTAAAACAAGTGAGATTCTACACTGGCGTCCAAATTAATAGAAGACCAATTTCTCAGGAAAATCCTGCATTTAGACTGTCGCATGCCCCATAGGCACCGATTAGTCACATGGAGGGATTTAGATTTATTGTAGACACTATGCGGGCAGCTATGAAACCCGCAATGACTTTGATGAAAAAAAAGTCGGTAACTAACGTTTCCTGAATACTTAAGTTCGCATTTTGTATTATACTAAGTAGCCTGAAGTTCAGGCAAATTTATGTTGGGTAATCTAGAAAGTGACAGCCTGCAAATTCCCAAATGTTTCAAAATGGAGTCATCAAAGCATTCCCCATTGGAAAAGATAGGACCAAGTTAGAAGGAAAACGTTTCAATAAATATCGGTTTTGAAAGCAGAACTAACTGAGTGACTGCATATTGCAGAAGATTCAAAATTTTTATACCATCCTTGTTGGCGGTTGTTGTGATATTATTTTATAGAACAACCATGAATTACTCTGAGTTATGATAAGTTTCTATTAGTAACAACTGTTTGCGTCAGTATTGTAAAAGTGATACGATATACAAATATTTAAAACTACAATATTTTACATATTAAGCAGGAAATCTTTATGTTTAGATAGATTATTAGAAGTTACCATATTTATTTTTGACTATGTACCTTGCCTTCTCGGTTCATAATGTGATTTCTAATTATATAAAAAACTTTTTAAAATAGGGTGAGAATATATAAATAAATATATTTCTATTAGTGCCGTAAAATTATTTATAATCCAAAATGATTCCCTTTTCACCTGATCAACAGAAATAAAAAAAATGAAAAATAATTATTTATCGTAAGAAGTTATTACATAATTTAATTTGATGGTAAGTAAGAATAAGTTTCTTTATTATTATATTTCCTTATTATTTAGGAAGAATGAAAAGCTCTTCACAGATAATTATGTTAATCAGTTACTTTCCTCATAATGTTTAAAAATTGTTTACGTTAATCGCGAAACTCATGCCACCCAGTCTCAGAATAATAGCTGTGGATCGTCAGCTAATGGAACATAGCATGGGCTCAAAAACACTTCTTACGAAAGCACCAAATTCGTCTAAATATCATCTTACTTAAAGCATACGTAAAAATCTGCGTATCAATCTGGCAGCAGTTAAGTAACTGCTGACAGTTTTTCAGGATCTGTGCGCACATCTTCAGCAGAGTTGACATGACCGAGGTAAGTCACTTCCTGTCTGAATAACTTGCATTTAGCGGGACTCAATTTCAGATTGGCTTCTTTCAGTTTCTCAAGAACCTTTCTCAAATTTTCCAGATGTTCTTCGAAACTCTTCCCGACGATGATGATGTCGTCCAGGTATATCAGACAGGCTTCACAGGAAAGACCTTTTAAAACAGTCTACATTAGACGTTCGAATGTAGCCGGCGCATTACATAATCCAAACGGCATCACCTTGAACTGTCAAAGTCCTTGTCCTGTAGTAAATGCCGTCTTTTCTCGGTCATCACGATGTATTACCACTTGCCTATACCCACTCTTTAAATCAAGTGTCGAGAACCACTTGCTTCCAGAAAGAGTGTCCAGAATGTCGTCAATTCTAAGAAGAGGGAAACTGTCTTTCTTCGTAACCTCGTTCAAAAGGCGATAGTCAACGCACAATCTGGTTGACCCGTCTTTCGTCTCTACCAGGACGATGGGATATGCCAGGGATTTGCTGAAGGCTCGATGACATTGCTTTCTTGCATGTCGTTTAAAAGTGTCCGTACCTCTTCCTGTTTCGCAATCGGCAGACGTCTTGGATGTTGCTTGATTGGTGAATGATCACCAGTATCGATTCTATGTTGAGTCAAACTGGTTCGACCCACGTCAGAAGACGAGCGGGAGAAAACATCTTAAAGATCTTTAATGACACGCTCGGCAACATTCCTTTCTTCATCGTTTAATTGCTCATTCTGCAATAACTCGGATGTAATGCTCTCTGAAGACACGGTTTCTGAGATGTTGCTTTTTCTTTCAACGCTGGTTACTGGAGTACATTCTACAACCACTTCAACTTTTTAATAACTCTCGCCTTGTCAGTTACATTGGCAACTTTCACCAGGATAACGGTCCCCGATAGGTCCACGAGCGCTGAGGCTATAAGCACGCCTTTAGGGCTATTACAATTCTTGGGATATTCCATGACGCTGTAGCGGAAATTTCTATTTTCGGCTATGGATCCAGGAAGTAAAATTTCTGTTCTTGCTGGTATTGCGATATCGTCTTGAGCTATGATTTTGCGGATAGATTTTGCTCCTTCATTATTAATCCCGAATAAGATTACGTTCTCAGAGGCAGAATGCAGTTCGTTATTTTTAAAGTTCAAGGAAAAATTGTATTTTCTTAAAAAGTCCAATCCGAGTATGCAAGGGTCTGTAATTTCTACTACATATGCCGTGTGATGGTAGGCGACACTTCCAAACGTGATGTTAACGCTTAATTTCCCCTCTATATCGATCTTTTCGCCGGACACAGTATGGAGGATAACGCGAGGTGGCGTTCAGATAAGTTTACCTTCGAGTTGTTGAACCAAATCTTTTCGGATGATGGTAACATTAGCTCCGGTGTCGAGCGTCATATTACAAGGAACTCCATTGATGTGTCCGATGATGAAAACTCCGTTACTGCCGCCAATCACTGCAGAAATCTGAAGCGCTTTAAACTGTGGCTTTTTATTATCTGGCAACCTCCGCCTCCCGAGACGGCCACTAAATTGCTTCCCTCCTTCTTGATAGGCACGGTTTTAACAGCCGTGCCTTGAGGTGTTCTGTAGTTTCTGCTAATGTGCCCTTCCACACCGCAGTTCCAACATTTTAGGGTCGGTTTCTTGTCACTAATACTTCGTCTTAAGATATTGAGTTGTCTGGTTATATCGTCTAGACGATATGTGACTTGATGTCCTGGCTTCTGGACTCGAGCAGCTCTGATTAAGTGACGCTCTCTACGAGTTGCTAGCTGGGCTGCCTCGAATTTCATGGCGTACCCCAACGCGCATTTCAAATTATTAACATCCGTTATGCGTAGAGCTTTCTGTATTTCAGGATCCGGGATGCTGTCGAAAAAGTATTGCAGGGACAGTATTTCCCTTGTTTCTCTTGGGCACTCCGTAAGGGCAAGATGAGACAGCCTTTCAACATCCGTGGAGAGTTTTTGGAGTTTTCGGTGGGCTTCTGTTGACGGGATTTTAGTTGAAGCCTTCTGCAGTCTTTCAAACATTTCTCCCCAAAACGTAGGTCCAATGCGCCGGTCTGAGCTTCGAAGTCTAGTCTCTGGTTTACGGGAAGAGTCTGTAGGATACCTGCTGCATCTGCTCTCAGAGAAGCGGCGAGATGACAGGCCTTAGCTTGGGAATCCCATCCATTTGCATCCGCAACTATTGAAAATTGGGTCTTATAAACTTGTCAAGAGGTCTTCTCATCATACGTAGATAGCTTCAATGAAAGACGAGCAGGCATTGGTAAGAATTTAAAACCATCACTATTGCTCCCTTCCGTCGCTACGAAATTCTTCAAGATATTAACTTGTTTAGCAACTGCAGAAACCTTGTCATAAATTTGTTGTTCGATATGTCCTTGGACGACAGAAACGTTTTCTTCAATTTGCTGTACGATTCGCTGTTGGACGGCCGAAACCCTTCCTTCGATTCGTTGCTCCACAGCAGAAACTCTTCCTTGAAATTCTCCAACTTTGTCTTCAACAGCGTCTATTCTGACTTCCATAGCCTGAAATTTGTTTTCTATTATACATGTAATCTCCTGTTTAACAGCTTCCACCTCTTCCTTAACGGCTTCTTGACCCAATTTCATCTCTTCTTGAACCGCTTTCATCTCATTTTTAACAGATGCTTGACCAGCTTTCATCTCCTCTTTAACTGATTCTTAACCAGCTTTAATTTCTTCTTTAAATGCAGCAAAGGCTGCCATAAATTACCTTAATTGTTCATCCATTGCTCTAGTTAATGGCATTCAAAATCCCACTGCTGACACCCAAAACTGTTGCGTGCGTACGGGTTCGTTATGGATTGAATGCACAAGTCGTTAAAACGTTAACAAAAATTTATTCTTTGCACAAAAAATAAATCAAAATGCTGAAGTATTTCTTCAGAGATATTTCAACAATATCACAATATCTCCAACGTTAAACAGAAATCACTTCAAAACAGATAAACTAATTCTATCTCCCTGCGAAATCACTACAATCAAAGACAGCATTAAGTAAAAAGACAGCAGTTCGCTTTAAACAGCTACAACTACAACTGAGATGAAGTGTTTAACTTCGGCTTTTATAGACTTTTTAATTAATTACTAGAACATTCTGGTAAAACCTTGATTGTTGTGGATGGCAACAGCAATTCCGGGGTATTTATTTATTAAATATTAAATGCACGCTCTCTTTTATTTTTACTTTTCTGACGTAGATTTCACTTTAAAAATCGTCTGCGTTGCATGGGAAATAAAGCAGTTTATTTACAATTCCAAATAAATATTTAAATAAATATGAAATCCGTAACAATATGAATAGGAATCTAAATTTCAAAGAAAATATTTTATGGTTGGTTTATTATTGGTGTTAAAATTTTATTCATATCATTATTTATCCATCGTTTCTTTATCAAGTACAGAAAGCATTGTAATCTCTAAAACTTTCGGGTATTATATTTCAACAGTTCCCGAATCCATTGTTTTTGATGCACTGATGACACAACGATTGTTTTTTGTGATGTCTGTCCGTACAGACGGAATAAAGGACTCTTTTCCAAAACGGATTGTAAAATAGATTTAAAACGGATTTAAAGGTAATTTTTTCGTGACTTCTGTACATACCTATGGATGTAACTCGCATAACTCATAAATGATTTGCCATAAAACATGGAAATTAGGATTGATATAACGTTTCGCTTTGCACATTCCTTTTTTATTGTAATGGTTATTGCTAAAAAGTTCTTTACTGGGCTTTTATTTTCTGCATCGTTGGTGGTAGTCATACAACTTTCAAATACAGAATTCTTTTAAATGGTGAAATTACTCATGTCAAGTTTAACAAAAATAATTTTGAACAAATAGCTAACTTTTAATGCTGTCTTCCAGCTCCTATGCTTATATTTGAGAATATTTTATACTAGTAATGAAAAAATAAAATTATTAAAAGTTTGACTCCCGTGCGACGAAAACTGAAAATCGATTTCAAGTTAGAATATTTCGACGAAATCAATTTAAATGAAGTGGAGCAAAAACTATGCGTAATTTACCAGGCCGTACAAGGAAGCCATGTGACGCTAGCATCGGATTTTTTAAACTAATCTTACTATTCACTGATACATTCCTTCTCACTATTTTGTGCATAGTATTCTTACAATTTTTTATAGTTTTCTATGCTATTTAATAATCCAGTCCTGTAAATATTTCTTGAAAAATACTTTTCTTAAGTATTTTTTGTTAATGGTATTAAAAAGGTGAATTTCTGAAACTATAGACAAAATCGTAATACGACATAGAGTCATGCCTTCACTTAGAGTTAACAAGGAGAAATTTTCCTGATACTTTCCATTGTATGGACATTCGAGTTTCCTTGAAGTCCAAGAAAAACGTCTTCTTTCACTTAGAAACTCATACAGCAGCAATAGCAATATCGACTCTAGAGCATCATGCAAATGCTGCAGTTAAAACTCGTTTAGACTTTAATACTAGGACGGTCATTGAATTCATAATAAGCACTTTGAAGTCATTTTCTTCTCTTTCGATTTGCCTTGTAGCCATTGTAATGACAGCTGCCACGTATAACCCAGTCCTTTAATTTGGGAAAATCCCCCAGTCACCTGTATGCGATGTTGACTACACAGATTATTATGGAAAGTGTAAGAAGGGCCGGTATAGTATTGAAGTGTCTATTTTCAAGTAATATAGTTCAGAAGCTTTTACTCAAGGGAAGGGAATACACTAAGCAGGAACTAAGAGCATTCAAGTACTGAATAGAACTCCAAGACACTGAAGACCAGGAGACATAAATACGTTACTTAAGGCTGTTCCCGCTTATAAAGAAATGTTTCAAAGTCACTTTTCAGTGACAGGTTGAGTAGGAAATGCATATTTCAAACAAACTTGAAGTTCTGAAGAAGACGTCTGTCCATTGAAAATGAATGTGCTAAACGAAATATAAGTTACGTTTTGCTTTGATTATTAATCATAAAATACTGATTAATCCTCTATTGGAAAATAAATGAAATTTTTAGGTAATTAATTTTAAAAATTGAAAACGTTTATCCTTGGATAACTCTTGAAGATAACCCTAAGACATTTTTTAAACACTTTAAAATTGCTTTTTAAGTATTAATTTATAATCGCGTATATTAAACGACGTGATAATTATTAAATTATTTGAATGCATGTAAATCAGCTTAATAACGTTGTGGTGTTTTACTTATCTAATTCCAAAGTTCTGTCTTAGAACTCCACGAACACTAGCAAGCGAATAATCGCTTAAGTGTGTGAATAAACACATAAGTCTTAAGAAGGGTTAACTATCCTTTATTTTTCCGAATATTTGCAATCAGTTCCAACTTGGAACTTACACAAACCCTCCACTTGGGCTTGAACTTAACTAACTATGAAATTAAAATAAACTAGCTTAACTAAGGTATGTGAAAGGTATAGCCGAAGCTATCAGAAATCTAAGTAGGTGGCCCCTAAATATTAATTTAATCGGCGAAGCCAATCAAGGGTCTAAAGTATGGCCGAGCGTAGTGGCTAAGAGAGAATGTAGCCAAATGGCAAAAGCGCGCTAGTCAGGAAATTCAGACTCTCTCTCTAGAAGTCGGTGAAGCATCCACTTAAACAGTACTCTTACTCATTTGCGTTTCTGAATTTACATTCTGGAAGGAAACTGTAAGCCGAATAAATAGGAAAGAATAGAATAAATAGGAAAATAGAATAAATAGGAAAGAATCGTAACTTAAAATAACTGTTAATAAACTTAGGATAAACCTTACAACTTTTAAATTAATTATTACTTTAATTTGCATCAGTTGAATGATAACTAGTTAGCGATTTATGCTGAATTTGTAGTTTAGGTCTCAAACTGTTCTCGCAGTGCTCAAGGCGCATATGCGAAAATCGAAATTAGTTAGTTTCTAAGTTGACATTTATAATTTAAAACTAAGAAAGTGCAACTATAATATTCCATCAGAATGAAATTCTAGAAATCGAATAGAATATTTTATCAAATACTAATAATTATTAAGAAAATTAAAGGCTTTAACTAATCTGTTTATATGATAACTAGCACATTTTTGTTTTTTAAATAGAAATGATTTTTTTCTTACAAACTAACATAAGATTTTAGCTTTTTGGGTAACATGGAAAACATAACAAATCAAACATAACCCTAAATATAGATTTCTATAGAAATAAGCAACTAATAATCAATTGTTTCGAGAAATTACTTTTTCCAAATGAGTATGAGATTTTCTGAGAAAATTAATATATTTCATATCTACGATACTTAAGAGTGCAATAAATTCTTTATTTTCTAAAAATGAGTATCATGCGTGTCTTTATTTTGATGTAGCGTTGAAATATTCCCGTGTTTTCTCAGCATATACCCAAGATTTTAATTTTATTTAAGAGATTTCAAAACGCATTGAACATAACAAACTATTCTCTTCATTCCTTAGTGTTATCTAAAACTTTCACAACTTTGCCAATTATGTATAAACAAATGAAACAGAACTATGACTATATTTTCAGTTCTAAATAATAAGAAAATTAAAGCGGTGTTTTATATGTTGTTAAATATATTATTAATCAGTTAAACAGGGCGTTAAAATTATGATTTGAAGAAAGTATTATTCTTCTATGAAAAAATTACTGAGATGTACGAGAATAACTCAAGAACAATACACTCGCAATTCTTATAAATCTTCAAAGCCTTTATCGGAGCTAAACGTTAACATAATGCAGAAAAGAAACATAATAGTCTAAGATATTTCCATTGCATAATACATGAGAACCATAACAAAACGATCTCTGAAAGAAGCAAAAAACGAAATGGATGCTGGTAGTTTAGGATGCTTTTCTATAGAAGATAAGAATAGTTCGAATGCAGGTTAATCGAAAATAGATGAGTTCAGTTCCAATAAGCAATTCTGGTAAACCGGCGCTTAATAACAGGTTTACTTTTCTTGCATTACAAATGTGCATGATATGTGATGTGTAAACTTCAGCGAAATAACTAATTAAGCTTACATAATAGCATTCAACAACTAAATCCAAGTTACAAAGATAAATTCATGCCAGATTATAAAATATCTGTATTTTACCATTACTCTAATTCTATTCGTTCGAAACAATATATAGCCACATTTACTTTGCGTAAATTTAATTATATTCTTCCGCTCAGGAACAGTTTTTTTTTCTATTTTTGTTATATATTTTGCTTCAATGCACAAAGCAGACTTTAAATTTTTAAATATTTCTGTTTATTGAGTTCAACCAAAATACTCTTTGTTACATAAAGTAGAAATATTACTTTTAGATGAAGCTGAAGAAAATTAAGTTTATGAATGTTCTAAGCCATGAGGAAAAAAATAAAATGTTTAAGGAAAGGAGCTGAGTTCAGTATCATAACCTTGAGGAAATATTTAAGATATAAAGAACATGTTGAAATTTCTCAAACCAATACAACTATTATTTAATACAATTCTGAATTAATTTAGTAATTTCTTTAGCATCCCTTTAAAATATGTCGCCTCTCCATTTGGAGGAAATGTAATTGCGTGTTAAAGAATTAGAGTTCGATTTCTTTGCTTAAATGTTCTTATGTATCACCTCCACAATACATGAGTACCTTTAAAGAATCATAGAATATAATATGCGCTCTTAGAGTACATTCCAGAATGTTACAATGCCATTCTCAGAGAATTCCTTCGGGTGTAATATGTCACATTCGAGATATGCTTAGTCTGTTGTTCCGGAGAGACGTTTATGATACTGTGAGGTCTTCTACGAAGTCACGTTTATGCGACCGATACATAACAGTTTTCATGCATTCACGGTTTCAAATCTGAGCTTTCTTCATATAGTGTTTTTGAAGTTATTTTTATTACCTTCTTCAACCTAAAGTAGATGTCCCTTTTTTTAATTTCATCCTCATCCAATTTGCGTTTCTTAACACAAAGCATGATTTTTCCTGTACTATTATTTATGATGATCTCAGGACAATTTCATATATGCGTGTTTACTAAATATGTATTCGTTGCTCTATAAAAGGTTATTTAATTTCTGCTTAACGCTAAAAATAAATTTACAGTTCAGCGTCTGCTGGAATCTGTGCTCAGTGTATGCCACTGTTTAACTGATGAATCGATTGTTATATAATTGGATTATAAGATATTTTCTCCCTCCTTTCTGCATGCCTTCGTGGCGTAACGGTAGCACACTCGACGCGTATTCGAAAGATCAAGTTTCGAGTCCCGGCGACGGCATTGCAAATTTTAACGGCTCCTACTTCAAAGTAACCTAATGACTCTATAGGATAACAAAACTAAATAAAGATTGTAAATTTCATTGCATAAAAAATAATAGACAAGAAATGGAGGTTAGCGTTAAGTCTTTTGGACCTCCTAATTGTACTCAAAACGCATTGTTTATAAAAACGCTAGACATAAAAGTACTTTTCCTTTTACATCTAGCGCATCCAGTTGGTTTTGGGAATCAAATAACTGCAGATCTCTCATCCTATTTTCAGGAATGCTTTTTTAAAGAATGTTTTAGTTGAATTCTTTTTAACCAATGATGGCGGGTCTTCAGCCGACTTCGCCTTGAGCAGAACTAAGGGCAGAAGTATTAGTAACATTATTATGGAAGGAATTAATAGGTGGGCCACATTTCCCTCCTATGAAGGGACGGACATTTACAACCACGCCTTCTTTGAGATTCGAATCCGGGTTCTTTGATATCGCAGTCGGCTCCCCTAATCACTATACCATCTGGGCGGCTGTTTCAGTAGAAATTACTTTCCATTTATTGCCCCTCCCGCTCTGGAAAATAACATGGAGTATATTGTACCGTAACAAATAAAAATGCATGTATGAGAAGGCAATTTGTTCCAAATTATTATTTGATATTACTAGTTAATATTATATATTATTAATTAATTCCTTCCATAATAAAGTTACTAACACTTCTAGCCTTAGCTCTGTTAAACATCATCAGTTGTATATTACTGACAAGAGTTTTTAAAAGTTAAAACAATTTATTTTTTTAAAGCTGCATAATATATCAAGCTTTCAATTATTTTCGCAATAATAGTTCTACTAAGCATGATCAGGTGTTTAATGTTGAAATGATATATTTGTTTTAAAGTTTAAAGGGTTTAATTTTTAAACTGGATAATAAATCATGTTTTCAATTATTTTCACTTACGTTATACACGATTTGACGTGTTCGGTAAACCTACGTTCAAATTGAAGAGACATACAGAAATACACTGCTCGATATTCAAAATGCAACACAAAGAATGAGAGGTCAGAAATTTATGCAAATTTTAGAATAGATGAACGTCACGCATGATGTGAAATGCGCAGCTCTCCGAAGCACGTGAAGTAAGATATAAGGGAAGGAACGTGCAGAATGGGCAATATTCGTATCGTTATTTCTGCCAGACGAATTATCGAAGAAAGTTGGTTTTTGTCCCGGAGGATACGTGTAATAGGAGAGAATGCCAAGCCGCCGTCAACGAAGGCTTTTCCAGCAGATAGACGATTTTACGAGGGGTATGGTGATCAGACTGAGAAGAGCGGGTTGGTCCTTACGTCAAATCGCAGCTGATACCCACATGGATGCGAGCACGGTGCATCGGCTATGGCGAAAATGGTTGGAACAAGGGAATGTGGGAAGAAGGAGGGGTGCAGGTGCAGCCAGAGTGACATCAGCAGTCGTGGTTCGACGCATCCGCCGACAAGCTGTGGCGGTGCCGCAAATCACTTGTACCGCGATTCTGCAGCATGTGCAAGATACCCTGATGTTTCCCTTGTCGACAAGAACCACTTCCCGCCGATTGGTTGAACGCGGCCTGCACTCACGGCGTCCTTTAAGAAAACTGCCATCGACCCCACAGCATAGACGCCATCGTTTAGAATGGTGCCGGACTGGAGCGATGTGGATGACAGAATGGCGAAACGTCGTGTTCTCAGATGAGCCACGCTTCTGTTTATCCAGTGATAGTTGCCGCATATGCGTGTGGCGTCGACATAAAGACAGATCTAATCCGGCAGTAACTGTGGAACGCCCCACCGCGCGACAACGGGGCATAATGTTTTGGGGCGCTATCGCCTACGATTCCATGTCACCTCTAGTTTGTATTCAGGGCTTATTTTTTATTGTGGAAGTTCCGAAAAACTATTCATTTACCTCGTATGTTTAAAAATATTTTTAAAAGATTGTCATAGCTCTAAATTATCGTTTTAAATGCTTTTTATATTATTTTATCAATTCTAGGTTAATACTATTCACGATAGTACTATCTTGTGTGACAGACGTTTTAAAGAATAGCGTAGATGTTGATGTTGCCGTGTCCATTACTACATGGAAGAATGCTTGCCAGAGCCTACTCCGAAGAGAGGTATAGCGTAGATATGTCCTTTGGGTGAAGATATTTCTAAAATGCAGTTTACTGTTGTTTAATAGAAACATCCAATATTACTGTATGAGTTCATGACTTTATTTACAGAAATATTTATAAATCTGGTTTTAAAAGAGATAACTCTTGAGTCTTAACTACTGCGAAGCATTTATTGACTGGCAGTTTATGGGTATTCATTCCATTATGTAGCAAATGCTCTCCGCTTGATGTAATAATATCATTTATTACATTAATACGAATAAAAGACCGATTAGGGGAATTCCAGGTAATTTGCATAATGATTATACTCTCATAAAATCAACTTCAAAGAATACAGTTTCTTAAAAAAATATACAAATATAAAAAGAAAATTCATGCAAATTACGATAAAAGCCTGTTTTGTATATTCATGTATTTGACGATGAAAAATAACAGAATTTATAATGAAATCAGGCAAAACTAATAAATATGTTCTATTATTATATTTACAATGGAAATGTTTTACAAAAAGTTGCTTAAAATTGTTTTACCTCAGTCTTCATGAAGAACATATTCTGCAGCCATGATTTCAAATAGAATTTAAGAGATGGTTGAAATTCTATGAGATACATAAAAGTATAATACTTGCTATAGTGTGTAAAACAATTACTAATTTAAAAGTATTTTCAATTAACTAAATAGAACCCTCTGATCTCTAAACAGGCATTTAATTTATGGAAAATGCATTGTACTTCAAGCTATTGTATGATACAATGTTCATTCCGTTAAAAGAAGGATTTTAATGACTTAAAAATAATAAAATATTTCTAAAGACTGTTAACAGAATTAACAAACATATATATCCACATTCTAGTCATTGTATTTTTAGAAAAGACCATTTTTATGTACCATCCTGGAAATTTAATTGATTCGCAACACTTCTTATGCAAATACGATTGCAGACGAATTGTCATGCAAAATGTATCTTTGGTTAAATTTGTTTTATAACAATAGAAATATTTTGCTTTTTATTCCTGTTAAACAACGTAACTGGAACCCTGCCATGTTTAAATTATCTTGGCAAAACTGGAGATTTGTCGATTTATCAACAAGAGCAAAGCGCACCAAGTACGTAAAACTTAGCACTGTATTTTGATATATTTCGAAAGGGTATTATTCATTAGATATCAAAAGAATGGATTTTATTCTCTCAAATTTACTCTTAACCTATAATGATAAAAATGTGGTTAATTATGCAATGAGCGTAAATAATGCAAAATTATGTTTTTTCAGCTGCAGCTCATAACCATAGTTAATATATTCAAATGTTTGCTATATTACTTTCAAGACCTTAAAAACTATGAAAAATGTTATTGTTAAAAAGAGGAAGGAAAACAATTGTAACGTGTTTGTTTTCTGTACTTCAAATTCTAAAAATTCTCTTACTGCAAAGTATCGTTTCTTAAAATGTTAATTTGCGTAAAATAAAATCATTTCTCGTTTCTCTTTCCATACAATAAAATTAGTAAAAATAGTAGTAGAATAGTGATATTTGTCGTAATGTAACGTCATTTCTTTCTTATTTTTCTTCTAGAAATGTATTTTTAGATCAAATGAATTTCCTTTTCGCTGCAACGTAAATATCCTATATACTAGATCGGATTAGGATTTTTTATCGGTAGCAAATATGCCAGGAAGATGTTTTAAACAAAGGGACGTTTTATTTTTTAAAGAAAAGGGTGTTTATTTCAGATGGGAAAAATAGAAACCAGAACTTTGAATCGGAAGCGAGTGAAAAAAATTTCAAGTTTTATAAAAGACTTCATTTCGCTGTTTCCGCGAATAAGGTAAAACATTTCATTCATTTACCAGCAATTCATCAATAAACTTTTACGTTAACCTCCAGAGCTGCCTAATTCCCATTCTAATTTCTAAATTTCCCATTTTAAATTTCAGTAAACTTGAATCACATACGTCCGTCAAAGGTAAATGAAATTAAATATGGATAGCAAGCGTAATTAGATTAAATAAACGTAAACTTTTAATTAGTAATTAGGTCTAGATTTAAAGCGTAAAACTTTTTTTTAAAGAGGGAGACATAACGTTTTATTGGAGATGACTTGGGAAGACAGAACGATAAATGTCGCTGCAATACACTAATAAAAGTTTGCAGTTCTACAACAGATGTTTAAAAAATGATTACGCGTTTGGAATGTTTCAGTCTTACAGATATTTAAGAAATGACTGAACAATAAAGGCTCCTAGCCGACGAAATAAAGTGCTCCAGTTTTACAAAAATTAATAGAAGGTCTGAGAAATAAAGGCGCATGATTGAGCTTGGAAAACTTTTACGCTGTCAAGAAGTATTATTATAAAGAGACTGTTCCAGTTTCACAAACACATAATAGGAGACTGAGAGATAAAGACACATAAAGACCCATGATTGGATTTGGACAACTTTTCAGTGCAAAGTTTTTAGGAAGTTCTTAGGAAGGATCATATAAAGACTGTTCCAGTTTTGCAGACACTGCTGAGAGATAAAGGTCGATGATAGGATTTGGACAACCTTTCCTGTTCAGCGAGTGTTCTAGAGATTATTCTGAACTGATATTTTGCGTAATAGAGAAAACAGCTCCAGTCTCAAAAAACAACAAAATGTGATAAGGATTGTACGTAACTGCGCTAAGTGCAGGTTTCATAATTTCATTTTCAGCCTGAGTTTTGGAATTTTACCCTACAGCATTGCAACATTCCGTAAGTTTATATTAGTCCCAGATTCCTGAAATCTACTCATGTAAGTACCCTTCACTTCCTTTAAGTTGTAGAGCCGATTATGTAAATTTGAATTTATTTGAATGGCAATATGTAATAAGGAATGAGTTCCAACATTAAGATAAAGGCATTATTTTCCCCTTTATTTTAAATTTATTATGTTAATATGGTATTTATAATCTTATATAATAAACGAATACTTTTGTAGCTCCGATTTTGTATTTACATGCCAATGACAGAACAGGCGAAAAATTAAAGTCTGTTATTAAATCAAAACTGGGGTTAATAATTTATCGTGTCGAAATATTCATTTAGAGGAAAGATTAGTTATACGGTATGTTATCCTTTTTGGTAAGTGACTATTAAGCTAAAAATATTATACACAACTTCATTGTCTTTGCAAACTTACTTGTATATCATTCACGACTTTGTTTCAACAAATACTAAAACGTTTCTCAAATTTCAATTTTTATGCTTTTTTGGAAATAGTATCTTTTTATTTAAATGCTTCCATTTCGAGTTTTCCATCTTCTGTACATCTGCGCTTAATTATACTTACACGGACTTTGTAAATAAGGGAATTGTTGCCATCTCTTAAAATCTCTGAAAGTTCAAGAACTGCCGTTTTCATCTGCATAATGTTTCTTGGTTGTTTATCGATGCTTTCTATAAATGCTAAAACTGGCATTAAAATGCTAATATCTGCGAACTTCAGAAAGAAAGATGTTATGCAAAAGTCAGATCTAGCTATTCCTAGAAACAAAGAGAGTCAAGCCTTTCAGCATCTTCACAAGATAACCGGTCCAGGCTCGTTCCTAAATTTCCATCAGTATATATTGCCCCTTTTATTAATGTCTGTTTGTAAGTATTTAAGTATTAGAAAACAAGCAAATCATATACAGCGTGACAAAAAGCATGGGTAACGATCACTCTGATGCATAGTTGCTTATGCTAAAACTGTAGATACTTGCTGCATATTCAGCGCCGTCATGGCTATGTATGTTCGAGCACATGACTTTTATTTGAAATGAGAAAATAGATTATTTTTAAGTTTGACATACTATTAATGCTCCTCTAACATATTCTAAAATAATGCAAAACGTTTGCTATAAATACGTCGCAATATTCGTGCTTCACATGCCATTGTTTTGACATAATTTCCCTAAATCTTCTTCTTAATGCGTTTGAAAGCCTTTATTTCTAAGCTAATATTCCAAATATAAGTTCTTTATGCTTTATTATTATTTTAGAATACCAGTACTAAATAATTATTCTTAAACGTACGAGAAATTACAGTACGTGCAATGACGACTAATATAGCAAGAAATATGTGTGATGTTTTATTTGCTTAAATTATGAAAGGCCATTTTCTAGGTATCACAACTCGTTTGACTTTTCTAAACATTTTAATTATTCCATTACGTGCATTGTTGGCTATGGAGTGGAGACTATAAGGACAATGGAACATGAAATAAAAACATGACAGTCATGAAGAAATAAATTGTAAATAATTTAAGAAAAAAAAATTCAGGTGATGAGTTAAATGTTGTACACGTTACATTGAATATCATATTTTAGTAGCATTAGGCATTTTATAATACAGTATTAAATTATATTTATACCTAGTACTAAATTTATATTTCTATTTATATGATCTTTCTATCTTTGTATCTATCTGTATAAAACTTCAGTCTGCATATATTCTCGCAAAAGTACGCTCTCAAGCTAAGAGATATATCTCCGGTTCTGTATTTATCGCGTTTTTTTCTTGAAAACGTTATATATTCCTTTAAAAGAGAAAGTAAGTAGATATGATGAAAGAAGTAGTCGTAAAATGCTATCAACCCTTAACCTTAGGCTCATTTGACCTCTTCATGATTTCCTCATCACAATGCTCGAAACGTATCAGTCCATCTCCCTAAAAGAGCTTCCTAACTGGAGAAAAAGTTCTACACATATATACTAGCAAGTATCTCGAATTACTGACACTCCGATTAAGGTGAAAAAAATTACCGATGACGTGTTCCTCAGGGCCTGCTATCGATTACACGCTCCTTTTTCTTAACGTCCGGAAATCCGACAGTTACGGAAAATGAGTTCAAGGCATTTGGCAGGAAAGGAAAAAAATAAAAACTGGAACTGGATAAAAAAAATGTGCCAAGATTTGCTGAAATATCATCTACCTTCCAAAGCCATAAATATAGCCAGCGACATTCCTAGTAAATTGACTCGCAAAATTGAACAAGAAGAAAATAGATCTAGGAGTAAGTTCCTAGAAGAGAACGTGCGCTGTTGTTGGTTGCTTTATTTTTTTTATCCAGTTCTTCTGGTGAGCTGTGAAGTTAAAAGCTCCTAATGGTCTTTGGATTATAGTAGTTGAGAAGGGTTGCGCATTCATAAATCATAGCAGTGTGCAGAATAAAATCCCAAGAGTTTTAAATTTATATCGTCGGTCGTTTCTTGTTTCCGGTCGTATTTCTTTACTTTGCAAAATTAGGATACAAAGTCGTATGTAGTTCGCCACGCAGCGAAAAAATAAAACTGCATTTCCCTGTGTACGCTGGTTCATATTTTACAATAACGGATTCAAGAAATTAGACCACCCATCTATATTTGATTCTAATATTCATTCAGACTTTCTTTATCAACAAATAGCCGAAATGTATTAACTGAAAGGGCATATTTAAAACTAAAATGGGTAATCAATCCTTTAATCTGGAATGAAAGAGAGGTCAAAAATGGATTATTATATCCTTCTCACGAAGATATTTCGTTATGTAAGTGGTTAGGATGTTCAGGTGACAAGACAGAAGATTCCTAGTTGAAATTCACAACACATTTTTCCAATTCCCCGCGAAAACACAAATTAGCTAAAATATACTAGCTTCAGTACTAAAAATATGGCAGAAAATTTAATCGTCACTACCTGGATTAGGTTGACTGTGCGCCAAGTCTCTTTCCAGTCGCGCTGTAGAGGAAGAAAATGCAAGAACGTATTGCATTCTCCTGAGGTGATCTCATGGAGTAACTGGTTAACACCTTCATATAACAAGTGGAAGATTCATGATTCGAGTTTCATTGATGACATAAATAATTTTTCCCGTTTCAAGCTACTCCTATATTCTAATTTAAACGACTCAAAAACTTCAAAAACAAAAAGACGTATTTAGTAGAGATTTATCTTGCAAATGTATTTATTACAAGGATCAGGATATGCAAATATTTCAGTAAAAAACATTATAAAGGTTAATCATAAACGATATTCCGAAAACTTTCTAGTAGTTCAGAATCTCATTTGATTTCGAATTTCAGATATCGATTCCATGATGGTCCTCGCAAAAAGTAATGTACTAGCTTATTCAAACTAATACATTTCTCTAAATACATAAACAGTTCTTTTCATTCATATTTTAAATGTTCGCTCTATAATAATATCTAAAATAGGCAACTTCTCATCTTTTAACCCACTTTTTCTAAAATGTAACATTACGAAGACATATTTCAAACACAATTTGCAAATCGTATTGCAACTTTCATTAGGAACACACTTTCTTTATTTCTTAACTCACTTTTCGGACTTTACGTAATTTGTATACTTACAACGATATGCATAGATAAATCTGAATTTAAGCGATAGGCATAGTTATAATGCATATAACGCAAGGGCAGGGCCTTGGAGATAAGTTTTACGTCGCAGCACAAAGAGCCTGATTTTGTCGACCAAAAGAAAATAATAGTGTTTTCGAGTGAGCTTCTTTTTGCAAATTCCGTTGAAACACTTTTCTTGTTACTATCTCTGATACTTTTGCTTTTATAAATCATGAAGATAAACTTTTGTATGCTAAATGAAGATTTTCACTTTTATCTTCATACAAAGATGTCTTACTTTAAAAATTGTAGAAGGAAATTTTACTAAGTACAAATATTTTCTAAATTCAGTAAAGTAATTTTTATATCAGGTGTAATGAAACTGAAACTGAAATACTTTAATATTTCCTACAAGAAATTCCGTGCCTTGCTAACTAATACAGGTATTAAAAATGTACCTAAGTTAAATTTAGCAGATGTTAAGTTGAAGAATACTAAATGTCGATTTAAATATTTTCATGTATATTTACGCTGTTGCAAAGTCTGACGTTTTCATTGCGCTGATTTTTATTTACATCAATAGATCTAGTTTTACGTTATCTCATTGAAATGGGAATACGTCAATTCATTCTCAATACTCGACACCTAAAAATGCTACAAGATGAGTGTAAACATTCCGAAATTATATTCAATTCGAAAAGTTAAAATTGAACCTGATCTCTTTTTGCTGTACAATGACCTAATGTTTATATAACATTTAAATTAAAAAATTAACAATCTCTCTGAACGGAAAGATTATGAGCGCGTGAGATATTAATGTAGAATTTCGAAAGGAAAGGATAAATTTATTCGGATAAAAGGTCGGGTGAAAGTATGTAGGAATAAGAGAACTAAATAACGGATCTGAGGTGATTAGGAATTTTGGCACATAGAATAGTTTAGCTGAATAAGAATTATAGTATCAGTAGAACGCAATAGTGAACTAAATTTTTCTATAGCACCATCTTCAACTTAACTTTATATTATAGTTTGAAATGAAATTCATGTAACAACAATTTTAAAAATTCCAAAAGAATCAGTACCAATGTTACCTGTATTCTCAGAACGAAAGTTACGTTTAATTGCTGTAGGTCATATATAATGCTGCAAAGGAGAACCTTGAAGTTTACACTATAGAAGAGATGTATCGCTGTATTAATATAACCATCGATTCTCTCTAAGTATATGTTTAAATCTTTAGCTAAATATTCCATTGCTTGAAGGTGAAGTACGTTATTCTGTCGTGGAACCATCTTATAACTGTCGCTCAGCATTGGCTTATTTTGTTCCAGATAGACACTAACTTCTGTTCAATTTCTGCAAAGTCCATCAACATGACTCCAGGTTGCAGATTAATGAAATGATTCACAATAATCACAGATTGAGAGTGTCAGACTGACAAAAATTACGTTAAATATCACTTATTAAATACAGTCCGTGTTTTCAGGGAATATTGAGATAATATGTTACATAATACAATTCCCTTTAATTAAATATTTACGTAAAATTGTATTTCAATTACGATTATTCATTTTTTAATTCATTTCCCTTTCAAATACAGGCTGGAAAAAATAAGACACATGGGAAGGAAAACGTATGCATGATGTATATTTTCTGCAATAAGCCGTTGCTTCTGCTAGAATTCTTTTCATCCATTTGGACATCCAAATAAGGGGTACACATTGAGCTACACTTCATTCCAGCAGACGAAAAAACAATATAGTTAACTTATGTAGTGAAAATAAGAATTATACTTTTGAAATTATAGACTTAAGAACTTCCAAAATAAGTTCGTAATAGGTTATAATTTCAGTTTAATTATTATTAGGTGATATATTATGCCCTAAAATTGCATGTTTAGTTAAAATCGCGCTTAACTTCCCTAAACAAACACTATTCATTATGTACTGAAAAAAGCCTCATCTGTAATGCATCACTTATCTAAGTTCACCCTCTATCTGGCTATACCAAAATTATTACTTTTTTTTCATAAATCCTGATGGAAGAGCGAAGACAACTCCTTTTCGAGCAAAGACAATTCCTTTTCAGTTTCTGGTAGCCATCCATTGTCTCCACGTTTCGTCACCTGCACTTCCCATGTAATTTGTGGGTATGATTTTAAGCACAGAATATTTTTAAAATCCATAAATTCTGATAAAATATTAAATATCTAATTGTGTCATTATACACTGTTCATGTTTTCATGCACATTTCGAGATCATTTTGAAATTCACAGTAAGTTTGCTTTCCTTCAAAATCATTCTGTGCTTGTACCATAAGAATGGACGATTAACGATAAACATATGTGTACAAGAACAGATAAATTTACGTAGAAACATAAATAGAGCGCATTAAACTTTTTATCACTTATTAAAGTATTCTGCTGTTAATATTAACTATTTTATTTAAGTTAAAATATTTTCAAATCAAAGTGACTGTAGTAACGGAGAAAAATAGTGAATAATTCAAGAGAAATATTTTTAAAAATGCAAATAGAATATAAAGATGTCCAATAAACAGAGCAATCTGTTCTTATAAGAAAGTATGAAAAGAGCCGCAAAAATGTCCATCACAATTTTGCCAATTACTTTAAAAAAACATAAATTTTTAAAACAATACTTTCCTTAATTTCCTTTATTAGTTCGGATACTAAAACAGCATTTTTATCTGGAAAAAGTTTATGTATTTATCCTATTGGATTCCAAGGTAAGTCGATATATGTAAATGCGTTCTTTTTCATTTCTTCAAATTAATTAGAATAATAAAACCTCTTCAAGGGTTTTAGCGTGAAAATGAACATTTTTTAAGTCTTTCATCATCTTATTCTATTTCTCTTCTTTAAAAATCTTAGCTTTCTCCAAGCTTCTAGCTTTTGATAAAGAAACAGTATTTAAGGAACAGCATTCATCCTTCTCATGGAATAAAAAGGATATGAATTTTTATTTCATTGAAGTTATTTTCTTCTTAGATTATTCTAATTATTTTCAAATAATGATACAAAGCAAACTCATTTGTAAAAATATTATAAAGAGCAAATATTTGCTAAAGAATGTTAACATTTCAGGGAAATAATTTATAGAGTAAGGAAATAAAGGGATCAATATTTTTTCTTAAATTTTCCCTGAATGTGCATTACATATTTATATATCATTAATAACTAACTTCATTTGCGTCACTGCATAGAGTTTAGAAAATATTAAAGGTTTTATTTTATAATTTGTAAAGAACTGGAGAAGACTGCGCCGCATTTACATATATTACTATCTGTTCTGCTTTTTAACACAGCCATTTATATTTTCTTCCTTTACTTAAGGATTATTTGTCAATAATCTTTACTGCCATTTGACCTTAAGTGTAAACCTTAATGTTAATAATGTCATTATAACAAAGATATAGCATGATGCTCAAAACTATTAGACTTTTGTCTTTATACCATTCACAATTAGAAGTACTAAAATCAACCATATTCAACTAATTTTATGGGAACAAATAATAATTCTCATGTGAATTGAGTTATAAATTTATACATATTTTATTGTTTTCTGAAGAAATAATAACAGTTTGACATAAGCTAAAAATCAATTAATATGTTAACTCTATTCAATATTCACTATACATTAATTTCTTAACTAAAATATCGTACAAACCTCAGATATCATGCTTTGAAAAATTCATAACTCTGAGCTGAGATCTTTGATCTGAAATTGTTGATTTTATTTCAAATTATACTCATTGCATTACTTATTGTGTGCCAAATTTTATTACTGATTGGGATAAATAAACCAATGCGACTAAATGGTATTTAGGGAAAATTAATTCTCTGCCGTTAAATTATTTTAAGAGCAATCTAACAGTTATTTTGGTAATAGAATTAAAACTGAATGGAATCAACTCTATTTTCTGCGAATCAGTCCAATGTCAAAGAAGTGCAGATTGCAATTTTGTTGAAAATCGAAGCAATGCGTTTTTGATAAAACATTGAATGTATTTGAAGAAAAGCAATACGGAAAACTTAAAAATGCTTTTCCTCCCTTAGAAGCTGATAATATTAGAAAAAAAAAACAATTGTTAAATTTATGTAATTATTAAAACGAATATATAAATGCAATTATATCTAGCGAAGTTGCATTTTTTTAGACATTTTATGAAATTGAGCAAATTTCCTGATCGTTTTCAAAGTCTTCCTCTGGCGATCAAAAACTCCGTATTTAAGGATTTTGTCTGATCTGTGTATAGAGTATTAGCATCTATTGTTTTATCCCTATTTGTTTCTAGATGTGTAGTTTCTTGTGTATTTTTAGAGAAAAATTAAGAAATCAGTGTTACGAGATTAACCTCTGTTAGTTTTATTTTAATATAAATCCTATCTCAGATAATAATAAGAAATATTAGAAAAAAAAATCAGGATAAAAGAAGTTTTAAGATAAGAAAAAACTTTAGAAGGTTTTTATTTAGCTCTAATTATGGGCAGTTAAGCATATTTTATAAACAATTCTTTTTACGCTTTCTTCTGCTTCAGACAAACGATGACAAAACACGCAGTTTACATTAAGGAAGTCTGAAAAATCAGTCTCCATATTAGGCTGGAAAATTAGTCTTCATAATCCTTATTAGTCTGAAAAAAAGTATTTTATTGAGTCTGAAAAGAGTCTTCTTGCAAGATGTACACACGTAATGAAAGCCAGTGGTCTGCCTTCTACTCATACTTTCTCATAGAATCATTTACAACATACAGACATTCACGATGTTTATGTAACATTCTAATTTTTCGACTGGAGGAGAAAATTCTCCTTACATAGTCACGAGCACTTAATTTCCTTACTTTAAAACTTCAGCTGCCCAGTCGGTAAAATGGCTAGTGTCTCTGACTACCGTACCATTGAGCTAAGTTTCTAATAGCGAATAATGCATGGATGTAAATTGTCTGTCCTTTTATTGTAGGTAACGCTAACTTTCTGTTCGATGCCTCCATAATGAATGACTATTGCTTTTAGCCTTAGTTGTGACCAAAAGCCTAAAACGGTTAGTGTTTGCCATTAAAAGAATAAATAAATAAAATTATTTCTACAGCAATATAATACGTATTCTTTAAATAATACAATTTGTCTTCTAATATCAGTTGGAGTTATGTAAAAATTAAATTGTCTCAATAATTTATTTTTTATTTAAAGACGTATGTATTTCCTAATATCTCCCCGTAACAAAAGCAGAATAAACAGGACCGGAAGTGCAATACTGTAGCTAATCCAATTTAAAGAAAATGCCTGAACAATTTTCGGCAACAATTAGGTATAATAGATCAGCTTGTTAAGCACTGATATTTGAATCATGTTTCGAACCCCCTGACCGTACTGGAACACATTGAAATGGAATCATTTTCAAAATTCTTCTAAATCTAACGTGAAAATTTTTCTTCATCGTTGAACGTTTTAACGTGACCACAGTTTTCATCATCAGTTTAAAAATTCTTCCCTTCTTCAAGCAAATAATTTTTGTAAGTTTGTTATTAATTGCTGGAACAAATGCAACTGCATATTCGTCTCACCCCTCCTACATTAAGATGTTAACTAAAAACCAATAACTTAACAGTTTTAATCCGTCAAATAACTGTAAATGTCTCTTTACTGCAGGAGTAATGTAAGTGCAAAGAAACCAAATGTAAAAATTGCATTACTAAAAGGATAATTACGAACTTTCATTGCCATGAATTTCGTGATGAGCACAAAGTAAACAATATAACGACGTTGCGTAACTCTGATAATATTCTGTGGTGCAAAAGGTTGTTACATTATCCTTCATCTCTTATATGCGTTCATCAGATGCGTATCCTGAATTTCCATACAGCGAATGCTGCTGAACAAATAATTCGAAAACTGTACTAATAACTGAAAGTTACAAATAGATACGTTTGAAATGTAAATATTCTATTTTCATATTAACATGTTATTAAAATTGCATAATATGAAAACTAATTAAATTCATATAATAATAATTTTAAATTCCTCAGATTTATGATCTGAAATAAATATTTTTTTTAAATAAACATTAATAAACATTTAAAAACAAGGTTTACAGAAAATTTACATCATAATTCAGTTTTGTTTCATTTATGCAGATCGCATTATAATATATTTCCAAGCGTAATCTGCAAATAAATTATATTAATATTTAGTAAAATTTCATTTTAATCACGATAAAACTTGTATAGTGGTACAATTCATGCTGGTGTTAGCAAAATAACCTACTCAGTCTTATAAATTTAACTGACCATGTTATGAGTACTGTCATTATTTACGCACGGCGTTTATGCATTCATATTATATAATTCAGTTACCTACATTATATACTTATATTACATAATTTACCTACAAGTTTAATATTACGTACAGTATGAGTATGCCTCATGTTTTGAATGGACATTTCCTTTACGCTTTATCATCTTCAGGTATTTTTTATAATTTTAGTGGCCGATTAAATTCTATCTATTGGTAGAATTAAGCCTTTTTAAAAGTCAGTGTATTTCAATTCCATTCATGCTTTCAATTAAAAAAAATGCTTCACGTAATAATTCCGTTTTAGTACACTGTCACAGTGGTTTCAAATTGCGCACGTGCAAAATGCACTACATGAAAGTAGTAAAAGGAAATAAATAAATAGACTTTTTGGTCAAAAAACGTATATTACTTTTAACTTTTTATTACATAACGTTTTGTTATTTATTTTTCAAAATGTAAATATAAAAAAGAACACAAAAATAATTAAAATTTTTACTGATTTTCTGCCTCAAATCTAAAAGTCTGCAAGAAATTTTCCTGGGTCCCAATTTGGAATTCGATAATGATAGAGTAACGATAATGAATGATAGACTAAATATAGAGATTTTCAGATTACGATTTATACAGATAATTGTAATGTAATGAAGTTACCATTAAGTAACTTACTTTTAACTCAAACTATAAAGAAATACACGAAAACTTCCCAAGAGGAACAAAATTTGAGAAAAAACTACGAAATCTATTCTCTATGTTTTATTTATTAGATTTTTCTACGATGCATACATAAAATCTAATATTTTATGTAAATAATGATAAACTTCAAAAAATCGTAACTATCTTTCGACGAGTACTTCCAAAAGTAATTTGGATCTTTAAATCTTGAATAAGATTTATATCACAGTGTCAATTAATTAACTTCATTTCTAAATTTCTCGGAGATTTGCGTTCGTTTTTGTATTAAAAATGACGTAAAACTGGACTCCAAACCACTAAAATGTTTTTCTTCGAAATCTTTTCATAATGATGTTAATTAATTTAGAGGAAATACATAAGCGTGCCAAGGAAATTGCTTTCGGGACCCATATGTACAACTCGGGCCGCCAATTTGAGACCGTTGTGTTATCATATGGAGCCATGAAATAAAAACATCCAACTAAGTATACAGCACAGTGTAAAATGTCGAAGACAAATGCTCAAATTTCTGCAATAATAATGCCTAAAATGTAATAATTGCATCAAATTCAGGGTTAAAAACTAACCCTCATTTTGTCCATCTGAATGCGAGAAAAGTACTGCATGCATTTAGGAACTGGAAATTTCATATTGCGGGAAAAATGGAAAGGATATTTCCCTTTGTCCCTGAAAATTACACCGTTTAGTTCCCGGTGCTGGTATTCACACAACATGCAGAAGCAAAATTAGAGAAGACACGTCAGCGCACATTTCATTTTATTTTTAATTCCTCATTCTCAACAAAATTGACAGTTCAGTGCAAAGTCGTAAGTAATTAATAAGGATTCTGCTATTCAATTCAGTTAAAAATAATAATTCATTTTTTAGCTATTCCAAATTTATAAGTACGAGCCGCATGCACTGCATGCCTTAAGACGACGCCCTTAAATATGTATGTTACGGTAAAAACCCAAAGTCTGCTAATTCCTAGGTTTTATTGGTAAAACCTAGCTTTTACCAAAGTAACTTACCGAAAGTCCAAAGTTTGCTTTGATATGATTCAATTTCTGTCTTTTACCAACTCTTTGTGGTAAAACCTAAAGCTACCAAATACTTCCTGTAAAAGCCAGAAAGGAGGGATTACTTAAGATAGGATTTTCCACTAGCAGATATATTGTATAAAGTGTGACCAAACAAGTTTAAAAGTCTTTATTTTTAATTGATAATATAAATTTTATACGTGACTGAAATAAGGCATGATTCAAGGTTATGGCGATGGAACTGTGTTACAATTAGTTTTCAAAGAGTTACAAAAAATAAAAATAAAATGCAATATTTATGCCATTTCACAAATAAGAGCCCATGTGATAAAGCTAAACTAGCACACAGTTCTCTCGACAACTACTGAAGAGATTTCATTAATTCTTAGAAGTTATTTTTGCAATTAATAAAAAAATAAATTGATAGCTCAAAAAAATTATAAGATTTAAGAAATAAGAAAAATGTAGTATGTTTTTCTTTAATATTACTACTTTACTTACTGCCTGTTATAACAAGCATGCAGAAGCAAAATTAGAATTAGGTAAGAAAATTAGAAGGTTCATTGTTGTGGCATTTCGAAATACAAAGTAAATTAGCTGATTTACACAAAAACATCTTCTTAGTACACTTCTTTGAACAGTTGTATTTCCTGTGTTCTTGCCCCCCAGCTAAAGAAAGTTTTTTTTACTACTTCCTGTACACTTATTTTTTCTGTACAAACTTCTTCGATGTTTAAAATAATTCTTTGCAAAAGATAAACTGGCTTCTTGTGTATAACGATTTTAATTTACCAAACTTAGTACCAAGAACATAAAACTCGTCATCTTTAATATCTGTGATAGCGGTTATTACTGATTTCGGATCCATTTTCGATTCATCACTATCAGGTACTTTTATTTTAATATTTTGTCCGCGATTAGGTTTCGGAATTTTTTTAGTAGACGCAATGTTCAGCTTCTTTGCCGGTTTCTCAAGTCTTTCCTTAGTTGTCTCTAGAAACATGTTAACATTTTGAACTTTGTTGATCATCGCCCCCCTTGTATCAGAGCATATACCTGGTTCTTTCATTTCAATTTGAACTTCAGTATCTACTTCCATCTTTATGCATGTTTCTCTTTGACATGTCTTATATGCGATATGTACTTGTGATTCTAAATAAACTGTTGATTCAAAATTAGTCCCTTCATCTTCTGTATTAACGATGCATTTATTATTATTATTTGTAATTTTGTAAGTTCTCTTCATTGGCGATGTTACTAATCAAATGATTAGAGAAAATGATTGAGCAAGTCATAGCTTCGTAGGACAACCAAACATAGTTTCGTAAATTGAACATTTGATTCCTTCGTGATCTCCTTTGTTTTTCATTGCTTGAACAAATTTATTCTTTTCTATCAGTCTCCTGTCTTATTTATTTCCATTCAAGTTGCCAGTATGTTCTCAACGTATTGGCTCGCCCGTTCGACAGAACCAGGTGGTTTCGCTTACAAAAGGTACATTACAACACGGTGCCAGGCCATGGTGGAAAAAGATGGCGTAAACAAAACTTGTTAAACACAATCACTTTATTTCTGCCGCCCAACCGGGATAGTGATCTCACTGGATAGTGATCAATGCTGATTTCTGTACTGAAGTGCCCAGATTCGAATCCGAAAGAAGGCACGGATATTTGTAAATGTATAGTATCTGCGCGGCATGAAGGTGCTCTAAATATGAGGCAAGCGGAAAGTCCTCTCCAGAGGTTGATGGTAGGTGAAAACGGATAGGAGACTATCTGACTCGCGCCTCCCGGAGTATCTCCATCAAAATTGGAGGCGGGACAGAGCAAAGTAATGCTGTCATCCGTAAGTTGCTCTAGTCTCTTGCCAACTACAGGCGCAGTCTTGCACTCCTTGCCACGATGACATTCGTGGGCTTATTCTGACGATACTATCATATTATAAGTGAGATAAGTCACAACAAATGCATTTAAAATTTTTTACATTATTTTGGGCTCCTGTTTTTATAAACCATCAGTAAAGGAAGAGACGATCGCCGATATGAGGTCGCTTGTTTCTTAAGATGAAGGTTTCCAGTCACAGGGATTTACAAAGGTACGAATGGTAAACATTGCCGTAGATGCTAATCTCGAATATAGATTCCACAGATTCTGCAACAGCAATGGACTTTGTCCCTATTGTTCAGCTGCCTCGAGCTCGATGAGCGATCGTTGAAAAGACAAGCTCAGACCAAACCCACTGGGGAGGGTAAGCAAAGAAGGCGTTTTACAAATTCGCCATCTCAAGACTCCATGCAACAACTCGAGAAGAAAAAAAAGGCAGCAAAATGCATTACATAACCGTGGCAGTAATAACAGCAACTATCCCAATAGCGTTTGCGTATAAATTTGTCTCTAGCAGTTATGCCATCATAGCAATCTTTTTCTCAATTAAAAAAGAAGGGGAAAAAAACCTCGAGGTTCACAAATTCCATCTCATGCAGTTAAACAATTGTTAAGCCTCTCAGCCAATGAAAAATGTTCCACAGTGAGAAGAAGCTGTTATAAAATTCTTCTTGCTTAGCAGACAAACTGAACTGCAATGAGTTCTTATCTGCTGATTTTTTTTTATTCATGTCATAAGAAACAAGTGGGCGAATACTACTGCGCTAACACAAACTTATGAAATCCCTTAGATATTCGCATAGTTATCTTATGCAATCTATGGACCGCTTTCTTAAAATTGTAATAATTCAAAAACTTAAATTTATTTTGACCTCGTCACAAACTGTTACTATGAATAAAAAGAAGTTCATGTACCAACAAATAAATTCTTAAAAGTATATCATCATTTCAAATCATTTATATAATAATATACACATACGATGATTTATTAAAGGAGTGTTTAATAAATATTTTAGTTTTGTTACCTAATTCTTAAAAAAATTTCACTGATTTTTATAACTGAGTGAATTTTCTTTGAAAGAAAAGAGAAGGAGAGAATAAAGGAAAGAGCAATAATAAAATGATCATATAATAAGTATTAATATTATTTATTATGATTTTGCTTTATATCTGCGTACCAACATCTATATGTATTGCAATCATATATAGTATGTAACATGGAAATAAAATTATTAACAATTTCTTAGTAGTTGTTATTTAATTAAGGCTTTTTTTAATCATAATGGATGTATTTCGGTTTATATTATTCACAATACTGAACATATTTCTCTTTATCTTTCATTACGATATGCTACATTTATATGTATTGCAATCATATAAATGATTGCAATATGAATAATTGCAATATGATTAATCATATAAATGATGCTTATCTCCATATATATGATTATAATATAATGATACCATCCGATGCTTCTGCAATCATATAATCATACCATCCGATGCTTTATATCTCTGCGTACCTACATTTATATGTATTGCAATCATATATAGTATGTAACATGGAAATAAAATTATTAACAATTTCTTAGTAGTTATTATTTAATTAAGGCCTTTTTTTAATCATAATGGATGTATTTCGGTTTATATTATTCACCATACTGAACATATTTCTCTTTATCTTTCATTACCAAGGCACGTCAGGATTCGTGAAATTGCCGTCGTAGTGGCACCAAACAATATCGAGTGTTATTGAGCATAAGCAAGCGTGCTTATGATTCGTGAATGCTAGTGAATTTGAAAGTTTAATGAATCAAAGCTCGGAAGGAGTACTGAATTTCTAAATGCATGTAAATATCTGAGCTAATTAGGTATACACCAACTGTTTAGTAGTACAGGATTTGATTCTGATTTAATTCTTCAGTGGGCGTAAATTAAATGTAACAACGTCTGCTGATAATGAAAGGATACTGATTTTACTTCACTTGTACAAACATTTAAAATGATCGGGAAAATAAATTTTGCTCCCTTATTTTACCCACATATGTAGATTCACAAGTGCCTGGCCGCATATACTTCTAACAAAGAGAAGAACATATTAATATTTCATTTTTCAGTATCATCATCTTAATTTTTTTAATACACTTTCTGTATATTTTAGTGAGCAAACCTATGCTCTTGAAAATGTGCTCTGAAGGTCTGTCTTTTACATTTTCCATAACTGCTGTTTTGCACGTCTTCATCATTATTAAATCTTTCCATGAATATCAGTTTTCAACTTTTAGAAAATGTAATTATAACGCGAAGTTTTATTTGGTTTATAAGATCGCATGTAAGCTGCTTATATCTATACTTTTGGGTTTTTAATTGCATTGACACTTAAATGTTTTGAGTTAAAAAAGTCGGGACAAAAATCTTTTTCTGTTTGGAGCTTTGTTCTTGAGAAGATATTTTAGTTGAATGCGTAAAACAGTGTTTTTAGATCATAGAACGTATCTGGTATTTCCTTGACATTTAGTCTCATGGTACGCAATATTTATTCTTGCATGCTAGCAGTATTATATGATATCAATTTCTCCAGTGTTCGATTTTTCTAGAATCTCCTACGGATTATTGACATATACAAAACTGTTTTACAAATTCTTTTACTACAGAATAGGAGGCAGAACGAATCATCATACATATAATCTGAACGGAGATTACATTTTAGCATTAAGTCCTTTTTTAGTCAAAAATGTAACCACAGAATGATACACAGTTTCTTAAAAATCCAGTGCATCACTCCATTTAGTAAAGAGACGAAACCGAAAGACTACTACTTTTCGAACGAAACTTTAATTTTTTCATTTAATATTGCTACCGCATGGCTTCAAAAATCTTCAGTTTGTTAGAAAATATTTTTTATATATACCTTTCCTAATAATTAGGCATAAAACTAAAATGTCACGCGGCAGAAAAAATAATAATGCATATAAGATAATAATAAATATGCGCATGTCAATTTTGATAAGAAAAAAGTCTCTACTCTCCAACATCTATGCGAATAACATTCTTAGGTCTAAAGTGTACGTGAACACACATGGATTCTTTGATACTTTTGGTAAGTATATTCCTCTGCGGAATTGGCTTATTTTTTTAAGTTGCTCTAAAACAAGTACCTTCTTTATTGTATGTTTTGGATATTTAAAAAATATTTAAAGAGTAAACCATTTATAATCATTTAGTATGTTTAATATATATTTTTTAATTTTAAATATAAAATAATTATCTATGTATACATATATAAAAAAAACTTTAGATAATCTTGATTATAAAAGTTGTTCAGATCATCTGATCCAGAGCAGATATAAGAAATACAAAAGGATAGAACTAAAGCCGAAAGCTGATAATAATCGACCTCTAGAAAAACAATGAAAATAGAGAAGAAGTATTTGAGTTAAGTATACAGAAACAGTAAAATTTTCCAATCTCATAAAGGTAAAGAGAAAAGTTGGGAGAACAAACAGAATGAAGGAAGTTGGAAACGAATAGAACGAAAGAAAACCTGTCTATGAGACAGAAATAAAAAACTGTCTGCCCCTCTTCTGGAAAATCGCAGTCGCAATCGCAAACATGTAACCGCTCGATTGAATCCGCTAGTGCATCACTAGTACAACAAAAATAAATTCATTGGAAATGACAAAAGAATGTAACAAGGAAAGAAGATTTAAATTTTGTTTCATTTTACAGATATCAGCAAAATTCAAATAGCGTTAAAGAAAATTGAAAGAAAATTTGTGAAGTGAAGATATCAGTTTTTAAATATGAACAAAGAATAAAAGCCTGGACTATTATAGTGTTCTTTACTTGAGAAAACATTTTTATGGCTAAATATTTCTTAATTTCCTTAAACCATACCTTCCTTTTGCTCATTAAATTTTATTAAATGCCGAACGAAATATTGTCAATAAGTGTAATTCCAAGAGCTAAAGATATACTTATATAAAATCAAACATTTATTTAAGCTCTCTGTATGTAAATATGAGAAATGAGATATAATTTTATAAATAAGTATGCTCAGAACCATTGAAATACAAATAACAATACTAGATGGAGGTAGTACCTAAATAAATGCATAAGTTAAGATAACTGAAATAAAGGGAATTCAAAATCTTATATGAAGTGTAAGTGAAGATGAAATTGAATAATATTATAATTATTTAAAATGTCCTTACCTTTTCAATTCAATAATGATATAATAATTTTTGAAAATTCCGGCTTATTTACAAAATTATCAGAATTTATTCGAAACGAAGGATTTTCTTTAAGAAATATACTGCGTATACCGTATTAAAATAAACTTAAATAAATCTATTAAAAAACGTTAGATTATTTTACAATATACATGTAGCATCAGAAATACATAAATTGTGAAAATAAAGCTTGTAGTTATCTAATTGCTCATTAAAATGAAGATGTTTTACTAAGCCCTCGTAAAGTCTGATACCAATTTAAAGAATCTGATTTCCAAAATTCTTGTTCCTTATCATCGTAAATTGCGCGGAATAAATGTAGTACGAATACAAGATATGAATCTATAATTTCATGATTACAAATCAAAATGACAGAAGATTAAAATATTTCCCGGATACTCATAAGTTCCATTCAATGTAATCTTTGCATTTAGTTTAGTAAAAGAGGTTCGGTTTGATATCCATGATAAATATACTTGAAAGACAGTGGAAGAAATATCGAGGAAGAATTTTCCACAGTCTAAATATTTCTTAATTTAAGTCGATTCATATATATCACATACTACAGTTGTAGAGAGATTAGGTTATTACGAAGCAGGAGAGGTGAAAAATCAGCAACGCCTTCGCCGGGAATCGAACCACGGACCTCACGGTTACGCGTCGAGCATGCAGACCACTACACCACAAAGGCACGCGAACAAGGCGGGAGAAATACCTTGTACAGGAAGTTGACTTATCTGTTCGTTTCTGTCAAAAACGATAAATATTCAATAACAATGCCTTGCTAAAGCTTGTATCTTTAATATTTGACAAAAGTGCGAGCAGGATGTTGGTTAAAAATTTTAAATGCAGAGAAATAGATTTAAAAAAATTAAAGAAAAATTGCTCTGTTCTTATTATCTAAAAGTACGAAAATTCAATACATCAAGTCATAGCTTGATACATTGAAATTGTCCCCTTCCTTACATTGAAATGGAAGGATTTTATAATTATTTTATTTGTCATAAGTAGCAATAAATAATGATAATGTTTATAACTGGCAATATTTCGTACTGTAAATTCTTGAAGGAAAAATTTCGGCTTCTTCTGAGCTTAATATTTACGGCTATGAAGGCCCAGTCTATATATGCCGAAGTGAGAACATTGTATACATGGTAGGGGAGAATTAATGTATGTTAATAGTACACTGGTAAGACAAAATTAAGAGATGGAATTTTTTTCCAAATATCTAGAGAAATACTGGATAGAAATAAATGAAATTAGGTATGGTTATAGTTTATTGTACGACAACAATGTGTACAAGGGAACAATGAAAATGCTATCTATTAGCATGCGTTATGGCCAAGAATCTAATGTGGTCCGAACTTGAGTGCTGTTAACAAGAGAGTTCAAGAATGCCTGTGGAATTCGCACGCACACCTTCACCGCAGCAGTTTTTAACTACTGAATTGTTCTGGGTGGGGTTTGGCATACTTCATTAGCCATCCCAAGGATGCTCAATGGGATTAAGGTTAGGAGATTTGGTTGGCCAATCCACTCGGTGAATATCCTCGCTTTTCAGATAGTCATCAACCAGACGAGCCCTATATAGTCGTGCACTGTCGTCCCTAAAAATGAAGTCTGGGCCAGCAGCAGCCCTGAAAAGTCGTACAATAGGTCTCTAGGATCGCCTGCCTGTATACCTTGGGTATTCACGGAACCAGTGTCAAACAAATGGAGTAGTGTGCGGGCCTCTTGCATGATCTCTACCCAGACCATCACTCCTCCACAGCCATATTGTTTCTTTTCCAAGATTTTGCTGAAGTGGTATCGGGTCCCAGGTTTCCTCCCTAGCGATAATGGCCGAGAACCAGGTTGTAGTCTGAATCTGGACTCATCCGTCAAGAGAGCTTTAGCTCTTTAGACATGTGACCAGTGTTGTGGTTGCATGCACCATTGTAAATGCTCACTTGAGGGAGGGAGTAAATGGGATGCAAATAACGGGCGTTTTGGCATACAGTCCTGTTTCATGGAACCGTTTGGCAATTGTTTTCCTTGAAACTGAAATTCTTGTGGCAGTAGCGAGGTCACGATACAGTTGTGTGGCAGCGGACTTCTTTTCGCGATTGGCTTAAAGTACCAAATACCGGTCGCCATTGCTATTGGGCAACCTTGTCCTGTTCTTCTGGACACTCTCGCGCAGTTTTTAATCTAATTACACAAATTAGAGCTGAAACTTGGTATTACATCCAGTTTCCTTGTAACCTGGCCTTGAATATGTCCTGCCGTAAACCTCCCCAAATTTCTCCATCTCATACCTTCATCTAAGCAATGACGTGTACTCATTTCACCTAAAAATAGCAGAAAAGACACTCGAGAAAGACGATAAAAATCCCTTCTGTGCTGCAGAGCGGAATGAGCTGAGCAGCTGGACATAGCGGCGCTCACAGGAATACGTAAACTCATCTCAGTGACACCAGCCTCACAGTGACATCATATGGCAATCAACTATCCAGGTTTCGTGCGGTATTTAAGGAGAAATGTGGGAAAATATTTTCCTCTTTTAATTTTGTCCACCAGTGTAGTTGGTGTACATTTCTAACGGGCGACCTAGCTAACGCCTTTCTAATGACATGATCAACAATTCTCTGTAAGGGAACAAGTAGACAAAGTTCGATTGATTGACAGCAAGATCTAAGATCTTAACCATAGAGATTTTTTTCCTTTGGATGCTGTTATACTCTAGCAAGTTGCGGGCTATTGATGGCATGTTCGAATTCATTTGAAAGACCTGCCGTGAAACTCATAAAGAATTATGCCGCAAAGTGTGCTTAACGGTCTGATGGAATATATATAAGTGTCTGAATGCGGAAATTAAATTAATACGGAAAATGTATTTTTAAAATTAAAGAAATAAATATTCAAACAAATACGTACAACTAAAACTGCGAAATATTATAATTTACTTGAATATGCATGTTTTGTTACTTATATGCTACTTTTGTATTACAATTTGGGTATTTTGTTTACAGGTTTTATTATTGAATACCTACCTACTGTGATAACTACTGTGATAACATACTACAAACATGACAATTATTGTTGCAATTCTGTAACTATGCAAATATAATGAAATGTAAGTATGCAAGCACAGCGATTATTAAAAAAAGTAAAAAATAATGTATAGCTTAAGGAAACGAAATTAACTTCTCTTTGATTTAACGCTACGGAATCCGTAATTTGTTAAATTAAGATTCCTTCTTCTTTACACTTAAGAAATAAATATTTATTACATGTGTCATCTTTAATAAAGAAGCTAAGAATTAAGAATTTTTCGTAATTGGCAAAATTCCATTATCACAGAGCGTTAAGGCAATGATTTCTGCTATTGTTGAACGCAATATTTATTTTGAAAATTTCAGTTAGATGAATTTGAAATGTAACAGTTTGTCACAACTTGTGTTAGCGCGTACTAAGAGTGAAATACTTTTTGTGGTATAACTTAGATTCTTTTTTACTTCCTAGATTACTTTTTTTAATTAATGGTATAATTCTTTTTGTACGAAGTAAAGGAAGTATTGTAATCACGAAAAATTCCAGGTACCATATTTCAACGAAAATATCCATTTTGACAGCTATCGAATACAATTAAACGATGTTTTTGCATGACATCTGTACGTAAGAACAGAATAAAGGACTCTTTGGATTCAGAAGATATTTTTTTCGTGGTCTCTGTACTTACGTCCGTATTTGCGCATGTATCTCGCATAACTCAAAAACGAGTAGCTTCAGGACGTTGAAATTTTGTATATAGGACTACTATAGGATGTAATTGTGGACCTCCTTTTTTGGCGGTAAATCGGCGGCGCCAAAAGTAAATATACATATATAATTCACTATAAATTATAAAAAGAAAACGCCCCATATTACATCGCAAGTCTTGGGCTTATTAATTTACTTTTAATTACTTCCATTATGAATATATATATACATATATATATATACCCACTCTGTTACTTAGCTCCGTGAGCTCAGTTTTTTATTCTTATATGTTGGTAAAATGTGCATTTTTTCCTTTAAAAATGATTGAATTGTTTTGTTCTTATCTCCCGGTTAAGGATTTTATGCCTTTAGTTAACCGGCATGCAATATTTGTAGATTTATCAACAATTTAAAAGTTGTTTATGTGGCACTAAGCATAATTTTTTACCATAGCAGCCATATTTGTTTACATTTCAAACTTAGCAGAATAGTGGATTTGTTGCCAATCTAAAGAAACCAAGCTTCGTAACAATAAAGATAACGCCTTCTTTTATTATTGCAAATTATATGATGGTTTATCCATTCTGGAATTCTAATTTAAGTTACTAAATTTTCTCATATATTGACTCAACATAACTCCCACAACAAATCAAGTCAGTTTCTACGCTTTCAGTATCTTTTTGCCAAGTGAGACCAAAAGTAAACTTTCTCTTTTGTGCCCCGAAAAATATGCGTTCTTGCTCGCTGCCCAAATTGCTCGCTTCTGCTTATAAAATTTAATTTTAATTGTAAAAGTGGTTTTTTACATTATTTTAAATATATTTATGTCTTATATCTTTCTATATTTTTCAATTTTATAAACATATTTTGAGGTTTTTTGCCATGTCGCGAAGTGGGAACTAAACGAATTGAATGAGAAATATATCTCTAATTAAATTCGAGGAAATATGTTTAAATGAAATGCAGCAAAAATTGCGTATAATTTAATATTCCGTACAAAGGAAGTCCTGTGGTGCATACATCAGATTTTTTACTTCAGAATTTTGGATTGTTCTTTCGTTTTTTATTTTTTCGAATCACAATGAATGAAAATAATTACGTGTGATGATACAACTTTAAAAGCAGGCTTAGAAATCATGAAAAGAGATAGTTTTCTCTAGCAGAATTCAAAATAGTGTATTGATTAAAAAAAACTTTTAGTATTCGCTTAAAATTATTAAGTGTGATTTTCCAGAGTTCTCCTATTCATGTAAATTATGCCACCAAAGTAGTTGCTTAAATAACCTATAAGCCCAGAATTAAAGTGCAAGGATTACACTTATAGCCTCTACATTAATAAAATTTGAAATATATTTACCAATGTTTAGTTTTTTTAATTTGTTTTGAAGTTTTGAGATTAGAATTTAAGTATTTTCTACGTAGCTCAAACTACCAAATATCTATTAAGAAGAAATATCATTAGGTATTTGAATTTAATATGCTTACCAAATTAAAAGTCACAAAGTTTAATGACACCATTTGTATTTTGTAAGTGGAAATGAATATTTAAGCGCGAAACATGAAATGATGTAGTCAAAAGTATGTGTAGCAAGCGTTACAGTATAACAGATTTATTTTGTTGCCTTTAATATGTAAACATTAAAATAAATGAATATTTATTTTAGTTGGAAGCAGTTTTACTCAGGAGCTCACCGACGTGTTAAGAAAAATGGATTTGGCTGCTTCTCATTCAAGATGAAATACAAATTGCGCTGTACTGTATGATAACAAACGACTTGAAGACGAAATGAAATGAAAAATATTTTATAAATAAATATTAATATAATAACAATTTGTAGGAAAATGTATTGAATATAATACTGAGTAAAAGATAAGCAAAATGGCTTAGTAAAAAGAGAAAATAAAACAAAATCAAGGATATATTTCATAAAGAATGTGATCAGTAGGAATGCTAGGAGCTAGTTGTAAAGAGGTGAGTAGTAAATTTTGCTTATCTATTAAATTTTAACATACTGCTTTAATTTTGTTTTACTAATTGCAATATTTTTTTGTAAAACAAACAAAAAATATCCGAAATCATACGATGAAACAACAAGTAACAAAATTTTCAAGTTAGTTGTAACATGTTATATCTTTGGCATCCAAAGAAACATTTTAAAAAGAATACGAAGACATACTTAATAAAAGAACGAAAGAGAAAGATAATGGAAAGGCTCGAAAAAAAAACATTGGGGAGGGGGGCTAGCCATTTTAGACTTTGGCAGTTACTAAGGCCAGAAAGCGGAGGTCATTTTATAATGGAGGCACCCAATGGCGGCAACCGTTACTCCTATGAAAGGACAAACAATGCACATCCATGCCTTTTCAAGGATTCGAACGTGTGTGCTTCGGCACGGCACTCATGAGTCACTAACCACTTTACCATCAGGAAGACTAAAGAAAAGAAAGTCCAAAAAGAAAACAAAAAAGAAAAATGGGTGGAGAAGAGGATTTTGAACTAATTCTGAAACAGACAAATCAGTTTTGATTAGCTTTAGAAGATGCTTACAACAACTCTGATGAAGGAACACGGACACTGAATTTCATTTGTAAAATGTAGGCGCAACTTAAATGTGTAAAAAGAAACAACCTATCTTCATATGTATTAAGTGAAATTCTGATCAAGACTGACTTTTATGTTGATTGGATAAATAATTATATATGTTTTTACTGTAAAACTCTTGATATGATTCACTTTCACGCTGTCAAGTAACAGTAATCACGAAATGTTTTTCTAACTATGATCTTTTTCATTATTACTCCATACCCCAAGTACGTGGCAAATTGTGACAAGCGAATATTTATGGTGAAATATAGTTTGCGCTAAAATCAACAAAATTGCCGAACGTTTGTTTTGTGAATCTAAATAAAGGATAATTATGTCGTAAAAATAGTATTTATAATAACGGAATCATTTTAAACAGGCAAATATTTATATTTAAAAATATAAACATTTTCCCGGAAATTGTTTCAACTAGACCTATGTCGCCAATTCTTCGATATATAATGAAAGCGTAACAGATATGTTTTGGCAGGAAACAAAGTAGCAATATACTTCATATGAATATTAATTAGTTTAAATAATTTTTAATGTAAATTAGTTTAAATAGCTAATTGGTGTTAATTAGTTTAGGTTAGATAGGCACAACTTTATCGAATTTAATATTACGCAAAATTAAGATTTGTACTTATGCTATAATACAAAAGCCTTTTGCAAGAATTTGCGCAAGCACAGAATAACACACTACTACAAGAAGCAGTATTAATCTGCGCCACGTTATCGAAATTTTAAATTAAAAAGTAAAAATAAATAAATAATAAAAATAAGCTTCCGGGCATTCATTTTCTGAGTAAAACAGAAAAAAAAAGAAGTCTTAACTTTCCTGTCTTGTATGGTTCTTGGATCGATTTAACCCACTTCTAGAAACCTTACACGGCATCTGTTGGAATACATATGCAGAACTGTAATTATTTAGGCATTTCTCAAAGGGACGTAATTTTGTACTTTCAAACACCTTATGGTGTTTGAATGCTTTTCCTTATTATGCACAGAAACAGAAATATGACATTTTACCTCAGCGAGTCTGGTCAACCCTTATTGCTTTACGGATTGAAAATCATTATGATTTTAGTTGCACTAAAATAAAGTAAATTGCTGACATATGAATACGTTGGTTACAGCAATGTCATTGCTTCGTATATGTTTATTTGACATTTGTAAATATAATCTTTGTCTATAAAAGTAAATTGTAGTTTAGGAACCTTCCTTATTTGTCAGATATTTGTTACACAATATACACATCCAAGAATGAATTCAGAAGGCAAAATTAAACTGTGGATAATACCCTATATCGAAGCAGCCTATATACCTGTGAATTATATATAGTGAATGTTTCTGAATAAGAATTTGACAAATTCAGATATGAAATGTTCCTGGTACAGTTACTGAAAGCATTGTATAAAATGTGTCTTTTGAATTTTTTTGTCTGTTGATATATTTTATGTTAAAAACTATTGAATGAAACATTTACTGTTGTTGGAACTTTATGAAAAAATAAACCATTTGTTTCTTCTTGAACATAAAGTATCACATGAAGTCATTTTTTCAAGACATTTTCTAAAGCAAATAGCTTTAAGTGGTCAGCTGCGGATAAGACTTTTATGTGTGTCCAAAAAACGCATCGGTAACTTAGTTCGCCTATGTGCTATCAGGATGATGTTTCAAAGGCGGGGCACGTCAAATCGGGAAAATACAATACAGAAGAACTAAACGTGGAACAGATGCTATTATAAAATTAACTGCTACCTATTCGCGGACTATATGGAAACAGAGAAGGCAGTTTCTACAAAATATTTAAACTAACAGCAACAAGTCCTCTTGCCCCTTTAAGGCAGCAGTTTTTCAGTGATAACAAATTTTACTGAAACAAATATTTGGAAAGTAATTGATGGATCTATATACATATGCGTAGATCATAAAAATTTTCTAATACCTGAAATAAAATTATTTGTGAAAGGTGACATTTTTTGTCTATAGATATTACTACTCAGAGTGTGTGCAGAAAGTGGGCAGAAGGCTGACTTCAAAATATAGATAGAAATTTATGCATCTTATCTTTTATTATTATGATGATGATGATTAAAGTATCCTGTATTACATTAGACCACTTTGAATAAATACCAGTATTGCATTATACCACTTTGAATAAACGTTACAAAATTATTAATCAAATATGTTTAAATTCTTATCTGTACCTTTGATACTAGTGAAATTTAAATCTAGGATCAAGTAACATGGCAAATGTAGTCGATGTAAGGCAGATTTATGAAACATACAACCTATATTAATGAACATTTAAGTTTTAAAAAAATATCTACAGAATGCTTTTAGATGCCCAATATATTTACAAAAGCTGCTGTGTATTCGCAGCTCACATATATAAAATTAAGTTTATTTTAACTATGTAGTATGGTAATGGGACTCATGATATGCTCAGATTTGTTTCAGTAAGAGACAAGCAGATTCCAATCTCTTTAAGCTCATTAATTCAACAGATCATCATAAACCTTAAAGCGCAGGTTCCTTTTCCATGACTAACATAATCAAATTATAAAATCGAAAGAGACTATACCATACAAAATTTAAATTTAGATGAAAAAGAAACCATAGAATGTCTTTTATTTTTTCCAGAAATTATTTTGCAGAAGGGAGGAAATGGGAAGAAATCGTTTTGAGTCTAAAAGAATGTGTCTGTTACTTTCGAAATCGATAAAGAATTATTCAGAATCAATGCAAAACTGAGACTGCTTTTTAGTAAATTAATTGTTCATTATAATCAAAACAAGCTGCTTGGCAATTTTCTCTTAGTTGGCAGCACTTTTTGTAATTTTTCAAATTTATGGCGACTTTACCACTTGATTGGCTATTTTATTTCAGTCTTAAAAGTTCATTTTAAATACTTTGATATTAATGACTTTTTTATCACATTAAGCAACGCATTTTCAAAGTATTTGTCTACAAACTGGTGGGACTTCAGCAATTTAATAACAATATCATAATTATAACATTAATCGTGACCACATTAAGCGACATTTACTTTAATGTATTTATATATATTGCAACATTTATGCATTCCTTAATAATCTACAGTTATATTCTGTTTATTTTCAAGTTACTTATTAACCTTTGTTTGTCTTTCAGTGGTAATTTGTAAGTTTCTTTTGTGCGTTCAATCACAGTGTTTCCAAATTTTTCAAGGAGTAAACTTATTTCTGGTAGGTTCCTGTCTCTGTGAGACTGATTAACAATATTTCGATTATTTGCTTTTTTCTCCGGAATGAGAGAAGGAATGTTTACGTGAATGTTTATACGATGAACATTTCGTTTTTGTAACAAAATTTCTTCAAAATAATAGGATATTTAATTATATATCATTCAGCAGCACATTAATGAATAATCTATACGCTCGAAACTATATTGTGTTTACATTTGTTTTGGCCTCTGGTGCAACTGAGACTTTAACTTTTGTATTCAGTATAGAGATAACTAAGTTGCCACAATCTTCATCGACTTATTTCACTACTTAGGAAAGGAGTAAATCAAAATCTGCCTACTGTTTGAGGAAATGAGATGACGGAAATTGCAATTACTTGCAACATGTTTTTCGGGAATATTTTCGTAGATTATAGAATTAGTGTAATTAATGTATTTAGGAATTTCGAGAAGCTTACAAGACACAAATTTATATCAGCTTTAATTTACTGAGTTGAAATTTGAAATATTTGATAAGATAGTTCTTTGTTATTAGTTTTGATCACTAATGTAGAAAACTAGTGATATACGATTATCTAGCCTTTGTCTTTGATTTGGATTTCACCCGCAGCAAATAAAAAGAATTAGTCTGAATCGATAACGTTTCTATCTTTAATAATAACAGCTGAAGAGAATTTAAAGGACAACTTTGGGGAATAGTCTTGTTATTCAAAGAAAGAGTATGAAGGGAGCAACCACCTTATGATATTCTTAGGATATTTTACTGCATCTTTGAATAATGTGTAAATACGTAAACAATTTTTAATAAGTCCTAAATTTCTTTTTCTGAAAGTTCAGGTAGTCTCTGCTCTGGTATTTACTCTATGCAGTATTTCTAACGTTATGTGCTAATACGAAATAAACAATGCTATTTCACTTTTTAAAAATAACTATCCGAATTTTTTTAAGCCCGAAGCAATTTCCTTTGAAACGTTTATTTACGTGATTTGGAAATGCGCAATCTGGAAGAGGAAGAGCAAATTAAGAAAATCGAACTGTATGTAAGCAAACAAACTGAATTCCGAGTTCCAAGAATTTAAAAAACATAACAAAGACTAATTTAAAATCCAGCTTTTTCGAAATGAAATAAGAACTAAACAATTATTTAAAGAGACAAAGTAGAATTCGAGAACTGCTACTTTTTATTCATTTGGGAAGGAGAAGAAAACTAATTTCAAAAGTGAAATATGGATTAAATATTTAACTCAAAATAACTTTTGAGAATAATTAAATGTACAAAAAACTATTATAAAAACAGTCACAAACAACGCAAGGTGAAAAAAGGAAATCTTATATAATAAATCAGAAAAGCTGTTTTAATTTCAACTACGGAGCATATAGAAATGCCATCAATTTTTTTAGCTTATAAAGTATTACTGCACATTTATAAAACAAAGTGTGTTTATCAAAAAACAAGTGCTGAATATCCTCTATTCAAACACAGCTAAGTGCAGAGGCATATAATTCTCTTATCTATATTTATGGTTATTATGTGTCGCTCTCGCACAAAATCCACAGAACAAGGTAATTAATTAAAATTTTGCAACTGTTATTGCATTCTGTAGTAACAACAAAATTGGTATATTGTGAATAAAGTTTAAAATGTTCAGATACTTAGAAGCATTAATATCAATATGATATATAAATATATGATAAACAGTTAGTTCTCAGTTAATGCGCTGAAATTTGAGCGGCAGTTCTTAGAGTAAAAAAAATGAAGAACTAATTTGCTACCGTCTAAGTCACTTAGGAGCTCATAATAAAAAGTAATTCATTCGTAGCTATCATTAAAATAAGGTGTGCTTTCTGCGCTATGTGTCATGCTGTTGTTTTATTTAATTATTACAGATTACATTTTGTCATCATGGCTATAATAAAGAGTGGTTTTACAATAGAAAATGAGCAAAAGAAAAGGAAAGTGAGCAGTTTATTCATTAAACTAAGGAAGTAATTATAAGATTTGAACGTGATGGAAATAAAGATTAAAGGAGAGCTAGCAAAATGTCAAAGCTACACGCAGTTTGAGCGACAAGGTTTGGTTACCGTAAGGATAATGCTGCTTCTACCTAAACTCACATACAGAATTGAAATAGAATTATACTTGGAATAGAATATAAATTGAAATGTATGGTTTGAAGAATGTATTGGTAACAAATTCCAGTAGGTGGGAATAATGTCCTAGTCAAAGAGATTATCTTATAATTGATGCTGAAGAAAATGAGAAGTATAAAAACATTAATATTACGTAGTTAATACGTAAAATGTTAGACAATCTGCTTAAAAACGGGTACTTCAAAACAGCATGGCTATTCTTAACAACTAATGCAAAATTAACATACATTGATCCCGATCTCAGAATTATAAAAATTAAATTTTGCAATATGTAATAAATGATAAAAATAAGCTAAAACAAGACTTTTTCATAAATGTTGAATCAAAATAAATTACTAAATAGATCAGAAAATAAAATGCATTTCCGTCAAACGTTTTATTATACTTGTATCATTTTTCTTGTTTATAACTACTTAACCTAAACGCCTAATTCTTAGGTTAAGTAGGAAACGCCTACTTCTTAGGTAAGTCATGTATAATTCGGAATCGCTTTACATAAAGCTTTTAGGCATGCTTAACATAAGCGATTTAAATTTGAAAAATAACGTACTCCGATGAATAAATGGTATTTTGTTTCTTTGTATGGTATTAATTAAGGTTCTATTCATTAGTTTGATAGAATAATAGTACTTAACCATATTATATCGTTGTAGCAATGTGCGATTCGTATTCTATTAAAATGCAAATATTTTTGTGAAAAAAATTAAACTAATCATTCTTAATTTTAAAATCCAAACTAAAACGTTAGAAGCATTATGCCTATTCGTTTTTTTTCTTTTCCTGTTCGAATTACAATACTTTCCTTAAGCTTCAAAAGGAAAATTTCACTACAATATGTGCTTCTCTTAAAGTCCGAGAGAAAAATATTTTTTTTCAAAAATGAATGGATATGTATCCTGACACAAGATCTTACGCACTTAATTTTTTTTCTTAGAAAATAAAGGATACTTAAACATTATTAATGCGCTTCCATATCAGTAAGTGGAATACTCATTCATTATTATCAGAAGGAAATTTTGTCTAAAATGCATTTTAATAATAAATTAAGGATCATAAGAATTTCCTTTTTGCTTTCCGTCATGTATAAAGCGTCCACAGATATGCTCTAAGTTCTAAGACCGAATGCGCTAAACGTAATGATGAAAATTAATCCGATTTATATTTTTCTCCTACATACATGTGATATAAATTTGAGAATACAGTTGGCAGTTGCACTTTATATAACGATTGAATTTGGTTTAATTTATATACACTGCCCTACAAGTAGGAACAAATAGATTTTATGCCACATATCTTAGCCCAAAATAAATATTGGCATAAACGTTTGCATTAATATGAAAAAATATGCATTATATATTTCAGCCTTTGTATATTTGTTCTCAAGGACGTACTTATAAACGTACATCTTCTGTTCTGAAAAAATAACGCACTCATGCAATATTTATCATCATACATTATCATAAATTCCATGGTACCTGAATCCATGAAGAATACAATTTTTAAAGTTGCCTGAAAAAATAATGCTTCATTGTGCAAAAAATGGCTAGATGATGTAAATGCAAGTGACATTTTTCCCATCTTGTCAGCGTTCACAAACTACCGAGCTGTATGCCAGTTTAACTCTCAATCATATCTCCGCGAACCGCCCATACAGCACACTTACTGTGATATTACAGTAACATCATAATGTTACATTCCGTCACCTTAATTTGTGACCACGATACAAAGTCACAGACACGTCGCATTGCTATGTGGATGTAAATGTTGCAATAATATCACTACAGTTCAATCAAAATATTTAATGTGACCACAATGAAATTCCCCTCTTCCGCACCTTGACCTTTCATGATATTGTTAACGTAATTCTTCTGTAAAGGGAGGTATCCGAGTCCTGTGACAGTGCCCTTCCCGGATTCATTGTTAAATGTTTCAATAAACATTTAAGTTATTTTTATGCTAAGAGAATGCGATTTTAGTTCTTTATATTTCATTAAAATTATTGATAGTTTATAACGTGTTTTTACCCGGTGTAATATTAATTAAGAAGTTGGGGAACTATATTCTGCGATGAATGCTTGCGCATTCTGCAGTATCTATTGTTATGAAAAGAGGCTGACTAAAAATGTTTAAAAAATTAAGGTAAAGCGGTTTTTTTAAGCGATATTTTGCGACCATTTTTTTTAATTCTGTTCCTTCTATTAGCTGAACATCTCATTACTACTAAAGGTTCAGATAAGCACTGTTTATTGCATATTGATGTGAATAATATCAGTAATAATTAATATGCACTAACAAAAGTTTAATTTAAACGTTATGAGCAAAATCTAAATAATGAATTGACAACCAATTTACTTTTATTTGTATTTGCCAAGAATGCGGAAGCAAGGGAAGATTACTGAATGATACCCTAAGCGATTTAAAAGCAATAAACGCCATCCTTGAAATATATTTGTTCTAATTTTTATGGTGATTGATTGATAAAAACATGTATTAAAATGAGCTGTCTAATAAGAACTATTTGATATTTTTATGACATTACACTAACTTATCAAAATCATTATGTACTTTTTATTTTAATTATAAGTATTTTAAATGGCTATGCTTAAAAAACCAATATAGCAAATATAAAAATATTAAAATCTATAAGGAAATCTTAAAATAATTTGCTTTTAAATATTTTGTAATTTTGATGTTGAATTGAAATACTTATAAGTGTGAAGAATGTGGTATTTAATAAATAAAGTTAGCACAGAAGAATTTTGTAATAAAAAGAGAAACATTTTTATTAACCATCTTACTAAGAAAACTTAATATTGATAAGATGCGTAAAACTTATAAATTAAATAACTTCTAAAATATTCATAATAATAAAGCTAAAAAGAGAAAAAAATTGGGTTAGCAGGGTTGAGTGCAAGAACTGATAGGTAGACAACAGTTTTTTAAATTCTGCGTTAGAATATTCAGAGATACAACATGTAAATACTGGAGATCAGTATGGGAGCTCAAGAAGATTTTGATCCAAATTGAGGGTCCGCTCCTGTCAATGTCTTCGTGATGAGAAATGCCGAATTATTTGCATCATACTGCTTTAATTAATCTCACATCATTAAATTCCAAAATGTTTTGCTCTGTGTTTTTTTTAGCTAGGCTTATTTAAGTAAACGAGTCAATTTAACCAGAGAAAATACTTTGTCTTACAGGCTTCGCAAATAAAGATATTTGTTGCTGTTGTTATTGTGACTTAATTCACTTGTCTGACAGTAGCATCAGAACAAGCCCGCGAAATTCACCGTAGAAAGGAGTTCAAGATTGCGCTTGCGTTGGCAAGAGCCTTTAGCACCATATAAGTGACTGTGGGACTTTCTCAGTTCTGCCCCCCAATTTTGATGAAAATAACCTCTGGAGACGCCTTTCGACTCGCTGCATATTTAGAGTGTCCCCTGTTTAACATAGTTGAAATAAATAGCTGACTTTTTTTGCTGCAAAGAGCTCGAGAGCATGCTAAGATGTAGTTCTGTTTCTCATTTTCTGATTGAAAGTGAATAGAACATAAATTCAAACTTAGATCTATAGATCTGTGAAATAGCTTATTCTATAGGCCATTTCATGCAACTACAATTAACATAGAGCTCCGCTTTGTAGGTTCAGTTTTTTTCTGGCCACCAACGGTTCGCCGTCGCAGAAAATGAAGTAACAGTTTTCCCTAAAGTAAATTTCATGATGAAAGATACAATATTTGAGAATTTTGCGAATCCAAAACGCTTATGCAAGTGATTAGTTTGACGTATTTTAAAGCTGTAAAGTATAATACTTATTATTAAAATAATTAGATGATAATTTCCAAATAGATACATCCTTCTCTCAATTTTGTTATTGCATAATTGTTAACAATATATATCACTTTCTCACTAAAGTTATTTGATTCTTTAAGAATATTTTTTTGAATGTTTAATGCCATTGTAAAAAATATGGAAAACTCTACTTTACTACTTAGCGTTAAATTAAAATATCAATTTTTTCTTCCTTGTACAAAGAAAAGGATATATTGTAGTCGCGAAAAGTTTCGGGTATCATATTTCAACGGAAATATCCATTTTGATTTTTCCGGAACTCATATGGAAGATTTTTTGCATGGCTTCTGTAACGTACAGATAGAATAAAGGACTATTTTTTCGAAACCAATTGTATAATGGATTTACAATGGATTCAAAATGTTTTTTTTTATGATTTCTGTACATACGTACGCATAACTGAACAATTAGCCAACGATTAAAGTTGAAATTTGGTCATGAGATTTCTATAACATTTAGTTGTGTCGCTTTTTTTATTGCAATTTCCAGTATGAAACGTATATATTTTAACGTATATATCCAGTATAAACGTATATATCCGTATAAACGTATATATCCGTATAAACGTATATATCCGTAAACGTATATATCCAGTATAAACGTATAACATTCCAGAAATGTTTTAAATGTGGCAAATATTCATGTTTTGACAACGAATCAATCAGTTTTTGACTAATAACGAAATGTAACCTTTGATGCGGTTACATTTCGCATTACTATACTTTCCTATACTTGTATTTGGGAAAGTTTTATACGCCTTATACAAAATAAAAATATAAGAAAATTGACTCCCGTACGACCAAAATTGACCAGAATATTTATTTTCAAAATGTGCGATTTTCATTTTTCATTTTGTGTTGACATTTTTTTCGTTTTTATCATTATCAAATGATTATGAAATTCATATTTTAAATAAAACTTTTGATATACTGAACAGCGTGTATAAGAGTAAATATGTTTTTTAGTTAAACAGAAGAGCATTCTGCTTAAAAATAAGTTTAAATGAAGTGCAGGAAAAGATAGTATAATTTAATAGGTCTCATGTTGTGCCCACATGAGATGATTTAATATTAACAGTTCGGAAATAGAAATTAATTTTGTTTTCAATAGAATTCATTAAAACTGTGTATACTATTATAAAATTTAACGTAATATTCAGAGAAACTGAAATACATTACGAAATGGAAAACTATCATATTCTCATTGCGATTACCTTAACCTGAATTTCGGTCACAAGTATGTGCTCAATTGGCATTAAGGTTTTCTTTTCTTTTTTATTTCATCTAACTCAAATGGAAGACAGAGATCAAAATCAAATTTCAAATCTTTAAGTACTGTTTTACTGTAAAAAGGTCTCGAAAGCTAAGGTTATTGATAAAGCTTCCAATGGTGGTATTCATATATGTGTCTTAAAATGTGTGGAAAGAGATCTGAGCATAAAATACGTATATTTATTTTGGCACCAAAAAGGAAAAAAAAGATTTTCTCCAAAAGCAGAAACGAAGAAAGAGGTAGCTAATAAGCTTTTTGCACATAGCTCCAGTGAAATACTGCTTTTCAGTTTTGAAGTAATTGTTTTCTTATGATGGCTTTTATATGTATTTATTCAGATGTAACTGTTTTAGTAAGATCATACATTGCAAATTATGTACTGAAATAACAAATGTCATGTGTATCTCCTTAATATCCATATATTTTAAAAACCTTGAATAACTACAGTTGAATATTATTCAAATTTCTAAAAAGGATTCAGGTAATTTATATGGCGTTATTTTTCTCGTTCAAAAGCTTTTAATCTGAGATATGTCATACATCAGTTTTAGTTATTTATCTAAACATTTTCCGATAACTTTTCATCAGCAATAAAACAACCCAAACATCGCAACTTCAAGTGTTATATTAAATATGAACTTTATAAATGCTAATTTGCATAATTAAAGTTTCTATTATTACTCAATATCTATTTCAGCTTATTTTTATTTCATTCCATAAATAATATTTTTAAAAAGCATTTTTACATAAAATGGCTTGTTAATGTTTCTAATCATATAAATGATTGATAATGAAAAAGAGAATAATGTCATGTTTATAAAAGGTTAGGTTATTTATTTTACGCAAAGCACATGATTGGTATCTCTCAAAGGGTTAGGTTAGGTTATTCAGTTATGGCAAAGCACACGAGGGCTATCTGCCTAAGAGGAGGGATGCCTTCGTGGAGGACTTTCTAAGGGAAACTGGCTCGTATACACGTTACACATGGGGAAAACCATGAAAACGCCCATGCAGCCAGCCCGTTCGCGGGATTCGAAACTCGGACCGAAGTACCAGTGTTTCAGTGTACCCCTGTCAAAGGGACGAATGTCTTCGCGGAGAAACTTTTAAGCAAAACTTTTCTTGCTAAACATAGGAAAACTAGTCGGATTAATCATGTTCATTATTGCAATAACGTTCGCCCGAAAATTTTCTTGTATTGAAACCCTTCTACAATCAGGCATTATAAAGATTACATAAACAACTTTAATTTAACTGAAATTTTCATAATTTATTTTAATCCTTTATTATATAGTTTATGTGCGTTTTTATACACTACTATAACATAAAGATAAATGTATGTACCCATTTAGTGACAATAAGTACATGTTAGATGAGTCCGAATTTTTGCTTTTAGTTCTTTTTCCTTCACTATGATGCAATCAGTAATTCCAGCAGAAACGCCTGGTAGTTTTTTTATTTACTTTACCATGCTACAAATACTCTCTTTATACCGGATTAATCGATACTGCAACATGGTTTAACTAGAAGTATGCGGTTTTGCATGGTTAATATTTGCCTACCTCAAACATGTTTCATAAGGAAAGATCTTATATTTTAACATTTTATGTTTAGTTTTAAAATATGTTTAAACTGCTCATATCTCTGAAATTATACTTATTATAATTTCTAGATATAATAAAATTCATGAATTACTTTTAATAATTCTTTTATTCAAAATGGTTGATTTTTTTCTGTATCATGAAATTTTTTTGGTTCTATGCTAGACATGTATACCTTTAGAAACTATTTAACCTACCTGTTGTTGTTACTCATGCTCACTTGTCATTTTAAATTTTCAGGAAAAAATTCTAAACTCATACAAATATTAACAACTTTGCTTTTGTTTCCAGTCTTTTCCCCTTAAGTGCACAGTTTAAAGTAATATAAAATTGAAACAAATAAATTTATAAAATGCAGAGAATTTGAGCTATCCATTAAACAAATATGATGCTAAAGGAAAAACAGGGGCTGAGTAAAGTAAAAATATAACCAAACAATTTGACATTTCGGATATAAACAGTTTTTTTTAATTGCGAATATTTAAACGAGTCTCTAGAAAAATATTTTATATGGTTTTATTTGTAAATACTCATAAAATTTCATGGATACACACCTATAAGCCTTGACAACATCCACTTATTTTACATTTTCAGTTCTCCAGACACTTTTATTTTTGCCATCATCTTACTTATGGCGTTCATTTATATAAGCATCTTTCCTTAAAATATTAAGTTATTCTCAGAGTGCAGCTAAATTATTACTGCATTTCTATTAAATAATGGCCTTTTCTTTGTTAAATGTACTATGTTCAATATAGAATGATTGACTTCTTATTTGATATTTTCGCCACAAATATGTTTTTTTTAAATGACGAATATTTAAACCACATTCTCTAAAATATATATTTTTTTTATCTCAGAGAAGATTAATATATGCATTTTCTCCGAATCTTTATTACGCAGAACGCTTTCCTGTTTAACTAAAAACATTATTTAATCTTATGCACACTGTTTAGTATATCAAAATTTTAGTCAAAAAATGAATCCCATAATAATTTGATAATGATAAAAACTAAGCATTAAAAAAAATAATGTTATTATAGGTTGAACCAATAGCCCTCACTCCTAACAGCTCCTGATTTGTGAATTACTATCAAAAAATTTTGAAAGATTTAAGTTTAATAATTAGAAATTTAAAATACTATTTTTAAGCTTATATAAACTGTACACCGACTGCATAAACTAGTGCATATCATATTTGATCGACTGTAGAAGCTAATGTGTTTAAAATATATTATTACCTGTTTGGCCAATAGACCTGATTCCTGACTATTAATCATTAATTATTATCGAGAAATTTTGAAAGATTTAATTTTTAACAAATGACAATTAAAATTACTATTTTTTAGGTTGTATAAATTGTACGTCAACTGTTGAATTTCAAATTTCCTTACTTCATGATAATTTCTCTAGTTGCGAAAGCCCACGTAAGATGGAAAATTATATATAGGTTATGCGAGGTAAGACAATTTCTAACAGAAATTTAATACACGCTTAGATATCCTATATATAGAAACAAATTGCAGCATACCTGTTATTGCAATAAGCGTATACCGAATTCCTTATTTATTTGAAATGCAATGCGACCGTTGCAGCATGGATGGCTCTCTGGCTTAATTTAAGAGTTTGATCTGTGGGAGAAACTGAACATTGGATTTTAATAATCTTGAAACTCGAAACATATAGCTTTCAGTATCTCACTCACGTTCCGAAAATATTTGAAGTTCCGTCTTAAAAATTGATTGAAGTATTGAGTACTTCCAATTAATATTCTCCACAGATTTCGTTACAGAATTCCGACATCTGAAACCGTCTAAAAATAAAGATACTTCAGCGGTTTGTGGTTACTAGGAAATGAGTGTAGGAAACCGGGAATAAAGTATAGAATATTGATGGCATATCCAAGTATTTTCACAATTTTCATAAATATTCAATCTATTCATTTTACTCAGCGATTGAAATTTAAAATCATTTATAAATCTCTTTAATTCTACGTACCAATTATATAATAAATCCGTTTAAAATGCTGTTAAAAACGTTTTTAGATGAAATAAATGCCCCGTTTTTTCACTTTATAAAGGTTTGCTAACTGAGCACTATAAAGGAGCAAAACGTTTTATTTGAATTGCAGGGACAATTAGCAGACGTCGTATATTTAAACAAATCCTGTTGGCTGGCTTGATTTTATTATTTCTATTTCTAAACAGTATTACATTTTAATATTTATTAGCAATTCAATAAACTTTGTCTCTCAGATACATTTAAATATTATACATATATATATATATATATATATATATATATATCTGAAATGCATAATTAATATATATTAATGGATATATGGTAAAATATTACTTTTCATACAAGGGGAAAAAAGAAAAATCCACAGGAAAAAAGAATTGCAGATTTCGGATGTTTTTAACTGGAACTAAAATCGAAATGATAATATAAAAATTATATTACATATCCACTGATTTGAAGCATAGTACTTCTCTACAGGAAACACAGTACAGTAAACAGACAGAAAGGACAAAATGTCATTTCTTAGCTTTTAGAATATCAGTCGAAAATCTTTTTCTATGATAACTGATTTCCAATGAATATATAACTCAGGTATAGGCTTCTATTTATTACTACATTACCCGCCTCCCACAAGCAACTATGGTAGCCCGAAAAAGAAAAAAGAGACGTAAAAGTATGGAAATGTACGTTGAATTCGTTACAGTGTTTGCGACTGCCATTCTTCTATACGCTTAAATAATGAAATGGTGAAGTATTCTTTCGAATTCAGATAATTTTGTATCTTTTGCAATCATTGAATCGAAGGATAGTTTAAACTGTATACTTGATATTATGTTTTAAATTATGTTAAATATTACTGTCTCATTCCATTTTGCATTTTTCAAAAATAAATGTCGGGAAGCTATCATTACTAAAATGCAATGGCATTTCTACTATCTCTCAAGATATGAATGTAATTCGAGATTATTGATGTCCTCTGACCTAAATGAGCTAATTTTCACCTAACAGTAAAATTTAACATTGGTTCTTTAAAAGGGTGCTTGCGGAATGATTTTGTAACATTATACTCAGACCAGTATTCTTTATATCACATTATTAAGATTACATTTAATTCGCTATGATTAACGGTTTAAAACATTTGAATTTTTATATTGAGCATTTAAATATGAATACAAGGGTAAGCCTTTCTTGAATGTCGGAGTACAGAATGAAGTGAAGTAATGAAATTTAAGAAATACGATGTTTCAAACTATGACAGTTTCCGTTATGTAATTCTATTTAATAAAAATTATGTCATTTTTATATGGGCCTTCTTTTAAAAAAACACACAATACTGATTTATCAAAATTAATCAATCAAACAAAATAACACTATACACATGTGAACAGAGTTATTGAAAATACCCTGAATGAAAAACTGCAACCACGCTAAAGGTAGTTACAAGACTGAGTTTTCGAAAAGACATTTCTAGCAACACATTTCATATTAGACAAATAAGAATACATAAGCAGCCGTTTACAATTATTCCATATACCAATGCTAAAATTTAAAAATTCTATAAAGAATTCAGATATAGAAAGCAACCCTTATTTTTCTTCGGTTATGTTTCATAGTTATAATGCATTATGCAATTTAAATAAACAGTAATAATATCCATGACTTTAATTTTTACTTCTACTATATATACACATAAATTTCAACCAACAAATAAACAATAAAATTTCAATAACAACCTGAAATAAAAGCTCATTAAAACCACGCTACTTACTTCTGAAAATATTACAAAACGGAAAAGAATTAATGGGATAGTTCCAGCTGTGGGGAAGATTTTAATGGATTGTTATTTCAAAGGTTTCATATTATTGTGATTTATATTATTGCGAGGTTAATTTTACTATGATACGGATTTCATTTCAGAGGAATACCCAGGAATCATATCGAGATAGCGAACTAATAATTTCTGCATAGTAACTATAATGAATCTATTCCATTTTCATTTAATCCTTTTTTTAAACTAGTAATATTGTAAGTTTCAGATATTATACGTGATCATCAAAATGCAAATTGAAAATATCCATTATTAAAACTTTTAGAAGATGAAAACATATATGAGACAAATCCTTTCGAAGAAAGACGGTCTGATGGTTTAATGCAAAATTAACAAGACGTTTGTTTCAATTGGGGCAAAAAAAAAAAAAATGTCTGAAAGGTCTCAGAATTTAACGGTCGCCCAAAAGGTTTGTTAAGGTTTTTCTGTGCACTCGCTGAACTCCCAGTCTACCAGTTTGATGTTATACTCGCTCTTGCTACCCATTTCATTTTGTCTTTTTAGCTTTATTATTAAGAATCACTTTCATCTCACATACGCCATATGCAATTCAACGGCAAACTTATAAAAATATTAACATCCTCATTTGCTTAAATTTTCCGATTAAGTGTGAAATATTGGTAAAGATATTTCTATTTTTTTTTCATTTTTTTACTCAGTTTATCGTATTAATGTACAATTTTCTTAGTAATAAGATGGCTAGTAGAACTTTTGCCTTTTTATTAGTAACGTTTTGCGTGTAAAATTTGTTACTTAAATATTGTGTTCCTCGCCCTTAAGCCACATAAAATTCAGTTGAATAACAAATTCACAATATATTTTAAAATAACATATCGTTAAAATCTCCGATATACAGTCTCGCGCGCTGGAGATAGCAATGTTTTTATCCATACAGTTTTGCCACTGCTTGCTTTGAAATCGTTGAATGTGTTAAAATTCATTAAAGTTTTACAAAATGTGAAATATGGAATTCGAAATTCAAAATTCAGGCTTCAAGGTGCACATGTTAGAGTGGAGGACTACGTTATTCAAAATTACATGGTATCGTCATTTTTTTCACATTGCGAGAAACACACACGCACACATTCATTCCGATTCTTCATTACTTAATTTCTTTAAAGGTAGCGCAGAATGATAATTTTGTAATAATATGGGGGGAAAATTCTGTCATTTAAAGTGATATGCTGCCAAGTCCTGTTTTGGGATTAAAATAGCCCATTTGGGTTAACGCTACTTTGGGTTTGAAAATATAAGACCGTATTTTATCAAGTTATAATGCCTCCAGTACCAAGATGATAAACAGGTTCTGCATTATTTTCTGTTTGCATTTAAAACTTCAGTATATTTTAAAAATTATTTAGTTCTTTATGGGAACGAAGTGCACAATTTTTACAAAACAAATCTTTAAATTTTTAGGCACATTCTTATTTATGCCATCACATATTTACAGCTATAAATAACAGAATGGATAACGTAAACAAAATGGCTATGCAGCTCAAAATACAGTGGAAATGTCGGGTATCAAAACAGAAGACACACACGCCACTATAAAATAAAAAAGTTAGGCAAAAAGCAAAAATAGTGCACCATAGATTTAAAAATTATATACTCTATCGATTTCGAGTGATTTGGTTCGCAGGCACTTATTTCCCTTGAAGAAACACTTGTATCTGACCGCGCTAGAAATTAATAGATGTTTATTCAAAATTTACGTCAAATTAAAACTTGTTTTACTCATTAATTTCAAAGATCAAGTAAAGTGCTAGAGGATTATAAACCTTGTTCAAACAGAATTTGTTTTTTCCTGAACGTGACTTTATGTTCTTGTAATTTTTTTTATTTTTCTTTTAAATTTATGTTCTTGTATTTTTTTTTTTATTTTTCGAAGGGAAACAACTACGTAAGAAAACCTAGAGAATTTTTCCTCCCATGAAAACGACTATTGATAGAGCATGGATGATTTAAAAACTAATGCATGCATGTCTAAATTAAAATGAAATCATCTAAATTATAAATAAACAGAGAGTTAAATAAATAAATAAAACTGAAAGCTTTCAGATTTCATATTACGCACAAAGGGGCGTTGTTTTCATTCACACATACACGTTTGGAGAACATTTGGGCTGACGCCTCTTTGGGCTTAAAATATTTAAAAACCGCACATATTTAGAATTTCCGATACACAAATTCGGGACCTGGAGATATTTTTTTTATTCCGTACACTGCTGCTACTGCTAGCTTTCAAATCTTTGAATTTTTTAATCAAAAATTCATTAAAGTTAAAAAATATGAAATAGATAAACAAACAAAGCTCCAGTCGAAATAATAATAATTGCTTGCGATAAGCTCCAGTCGAAATTCAAGATATCGGCTTCGAGGTACCCATATTCGGATGGAGGTCTGCGTTATTCAAAATTTGATGCATCTAGGTATCGCTGTTTTTTCACAATGTGCGAAACATACATACATTCATGCAGATTCCTTTAGTTTAATTTCTTTAAATATAGTACAGGGAGGTAACATTTGGTAGTAACATGTTGAAAAGTAATCCAATGCTATTAGAGATCCGGCGCAAAATGCCGTTTCGAGACTAACAACCTTCTGGGCTAATTCTCCTTTGGGCTCATAGATGAAATAAATAACGATTTTTATGAGCAAATGTCTGCTTTTTGGATAAATTTTAAACTGTAAGAAGTCACCTGTCAGAAAAAATGCATTCTATGGAGAAGAGCCTACACTAAAACAAAAGATCATCAAATTTAGTACTATGTCTCCCAGTCTTGTAATGTACGAGTTTTATTAAAATTTATCTCATACATTAAACAAATAATTTGCGGTATTTTACTATAAATAGGTGTCTGGGGAAATTAACCATTTCGTTTAGAGGAATTTTAGTTCAATAATTTGTTTCGTAAAATTACACATGCAAAATGAAAATTTTATCTCAAGAGTCTTTGAAAGCAGAATGATAGAGTTCTTGGTGCATATTATCTAGTACATAATTTCTATTTATTAATACGTATTTTTGAGCAGTTTAATCCCACTCTATTTTATCTGAACAATATTTTATACAATTCTCATTATTACTCAATAGTGGAATATATAAGAATTTCACTGTAAAATGAAGACGACAGAAAAACATATTCACAAAAATAAAATAAATAAATGAAAATGTTATAAAAGTGCACTCATAAGAACTACCTGAACTGAATTAAGTGTGTAGCTGCTTTCATTTTAAACATGCAAATAAATGATTTAAGTGTTATACTCCTCCTCACAAATGACACTAGCAAAAGCGAAACTTATTTGAATATCTGCAATTTTTCGAATGCTTGTCCCAATGTGTGTAGTTTTGTTTTGACTACAGTTATTGTGTTGAAATCGTTAATTTGAAGAACACCATGTCTGTGAGAAGAATTTGACAGCAAACTGATTAGTTGGACACATTTGAGAATGGTCTCATCGTAGGACTGCATGGCTGCGGAAGATCATTCCTTTTTATCATGCACCGTATCAGCTGTGCGGTTGTGATTGTCGTATGTTGCTGGAGTCACTGGATTTGCACCTTCAGCATGAAGACTCTGGATCATCTCTGCGGAAGATAATGAGAGGAAACTGAATGATTCTCGCAATTGCATGAACTGTCCTAGTTCCTACAAACGTGGACATCCAACGAGCATTTATCCACTGCACGCAGCAATTTATGAGAGTCAATATCTTTAACGGATGATTGCGTGTCGTTTTCGGCTTCGTTTTATACCATCTTCATATAGAATGTTATAGGATAAGGCAAAAATCAGAACATCGTTAAACAGAGTACATATGTGTTACAAATGGGTATTACAGCAATACGGAAGGGCAGTGGGGGCAATGCTTAGAGATGACCCTGCCTTTTTTTCTTGGTGCAGATCCACCACTGTTGCGAAACGTGTAAGTCTATCATACCATTCTCCAGTCTGCTTGCAATAAGCTAACGTAAAAAGCTGATACAATGGACTCGTGCGGAAGAATGCATTACATAAAATTAGCATTACCGAGTGCTATTAATAATTATTCAGTTTTTGTAAGTTACAGAATAAGTATTTGTCGCGCACCTTTTATGATTTCCTTTAAAACTGTATTGTTGTGCTGACTACTAGTTTCGTTCGAAACACCACTTAAATCTGAAAGACTAGTTTAGGCTGTAACATGTTTCCCCTCATACATTACGTTTTAGTCTCTTATTCGAAATGTAAAGTAACCAAAATGTTACCATGCAACAACTTGGTAACCTAAATGTAACGTTTAATGATCAGGTAACCTAAATGCTAATTCCCCCCAAAAATATCAATCGTTACCACGTTCTCATAAACCTGGAAACGATTGATATTTATTCTTCCATTTTCAGGAATTAATAATTTTTATAGCAATTGCTTTAACTGAATGTATTTCTGATGTCTAATTATGAATGCTTTTCCGATGAGTATTTGAAGTATGTACTGTATTTGCTACAATACCTTCTGTAAAACCGACAAAAAGAAAAGAAAAAGAATTGCGAACAAAGAATAAATATTTGCTCTTCTTAAACACTAATTTTAATAAAGAAAGGATTATTAGGCAATACTTTTATGCTATGTCCTATAAGAAAATAAATTACTCGAGAAGTGATGGAAAGCTTAAAATATATTTTATCTAAACTATGAAAAGTAAAACTTTTCTCTTGAAGATTAATTATTAAATCTCTGCAGAACGCATATATTCCGAATAAATATTCATATTTCAGTAAATATTTACGCATTTAGTCAACCACCCGTATAAGAAATACGCTCACTTCCAAAAGTTAAGCACGAAGATGTAAAATGCAAAATAAATCAACAAATACTGCTTTGATTGACACAAAATTCTGTAGGAGAGTAGCATATATATTTATGCATAAAAAATCAATAATTATATACAGAAATGAAAACAATATTAAATTTTTGTAAGTTATCAGAAGACTTAACAGAATTATGTATAATGTGAAAATAAACAGCATAAAATTAAAAAAAGGACATTAATAAGGTATATATCCCCCCCTCATCTGTATACAAAGCTTGCACCTTGTGACCATGCTTTGAATTAGGTGGTCAACCACGTAGAATTAAGCAATTTCCATTATTCTTGTAGAGCAATTTCCAGATCTATAAGAGTGGCTGGAGGTAAAAACGTGAAGATACAGCACGGCCGAGAGCATCCCAAAGATTTTCAATGGGATTAAGGTCGTCTGAATATGCTGGCCACGCCATACGCGCAATCACTCTCCAGGTAGCCATCAATGATGTCAGCTGTATGGGGACGTTCGTTATCGTCCATTAAAATAAAAGCAGGGTCAACTGCTGCAGCGTACAATCTCACAATGGGTTCTCGAACTTCATCTCGATACCGCACATCCGTCAAAGGACCCCGTTTAAAGATGTGCAGGTCGGTGTGGTATCCTAATGAAATCCCTGCCCAAACCACAATGCTTCCGCCTCGGAATGCGTGATGTTCGGTGATATTTTGGACTCACTGCGAGTTCGTTGTTCATGCCATATCCTTATACGCTTCTCATCTGGCTCCAGAGCAAATCTTGACTCATCAGGAAACATGACATTGCCCCAGCCAGACACATTCCAGTTGACATGTTCCAGGCACCACTGTAATCGTGCCCCTCTTGATTGGGCGGATAGAGGAACACAAACTCGAGGTACCCGGGCGTACAGTCCACTCATATGTAATCTTCGGCGTACAGTAGCTGCAGATATCGCCTTACCAATGGACGCTGTAACCATAGATGTCACACGTGTGGAGGTCACTCTGCGATTCCGCTTGACTGCAATAGCAATATATCGATCTTCCGTGGGAGTTGTAACCCTTGGGCGGCCGGCTACGGGCCTTCGGACAACTGCCTATGTGGTTTGGAATTGCTTTTATAAACGTGAAATTACAGAATGAGGAACGCCGAGGAAAAGAGCAACATCTGTGATAGACTTATAAGGTATTTCTCCCGCCTTCTTTGCATGCCTTCGTGGTGTAGTGGTCTGCATGCTCGGCGCGTAACCGAGAGGTCCGTGGTTCGATTCCCGGCAAAGGCGTTGCTCATTTTTCATGTCTCCTACTTCGAAATAACCTAATGTCTCTACAGTGGCGCCCGAACTAAAAGGGTTGTGGATGATGACTCTCCACACCCAGGATTTGGCGACTAGGTCCCCTAAGTCGCCCTTTAAAAAAAAGGGGATATATAAGGTATATCTCCCACATTCTTAGCGTGCCTTCGTGATGTAATGGTCAGCACACTGAGCCGGTAATTCAGAGGTCCGTGGTTCGATTCCCGGCGAAGGCGTTGCACATTTTTCATCTCTCCGGCTTCTAAAAAACCTAATGTCTCTACAGACTGTCCTGCTTCAATGCGCCCCAGAGCACGCCAGCGCTCAGGATCTTCCATTCGTCTTCTAGAAGTCATAGAAACACGTATGTCTTCAAAACAAATTTTGCGAATGTTTTCAACACCTTCTATCAGCACTTACAATCAACTTCTGTAATCCTTCATAAAGCTGGCTTCTTATAAGACTGCCTTTTTTGCATATTTCTTGACATGAAAGCGCGATTGGCTGTTACCTAACATATTGGCATACTTCTATCTACCTCTGCAGAGAATTGCATCCTCTTCAATTATGATTGGCTTCCGGAAATCAGCATTTTCCTCTCCGTGCTTAACTTTTGGAAGTTAATGTATATTCACGATATTCATATTTCAGTCAATAAAATCACAATTTTTGCAAATAAATATTTTAAATTTCAGACGGGAAGAACTCTTAAATCCGAAATTCAGCAAAGTTTCTCCGAAATTTCAGAAGAATTTTGATTTGCTGCAAGAATGAATTTTGCGTCTGTATTCGAAATAAATGTACTGAGAAAAGCCAGGAACCCTTTTAACAGGATACCTTGATTTCTAGTTTATTAATAAGACTATTTCAGAGAAATCAAAATGCAAGCTTATATTTAGACATTCTGTTTCGTTTACATGCAGAATTCTGTGGAAATAATTGTATTTGAATCTCCTGCATTGATTAAAGGCATTTCTTTGAAAACATAAGCATACCTAACTGCGTTTAAGTTTACTGACCAAAAATTTATTTTACGGTTGCATAGGACTATATTTTTAGCATTTTCAGACCTCCAAAATACTTATCATTTCATAGCGAGTAATGCATAAAGACTAAAACAGATGTAAAAGGAAAAACAGGTAGAAAATACCTCGCCCAAATAAATTCAAATGATTTGTGTATTGCACTTTCACGTTCTAAAACTGTTAAGTAGCAAGCATTCAAGTAATTTCAGAAGTGGAGAAAATGATGATCATGATCCGTTTTACGGGATGATCAGAAATTAAGTTAATAAAAGATGGAGGAGATTATAGAGGAGAAGGATTGCCGTTTGTATCAGTTCAAATGCCAAGAGGTTCTTTGTTTCCCTCCCCCAATGTGAATTTCAATGTTGTCCCCTGCTCCGGCTCAAGTGAAAGGCTTGTAAAGCTACAAAATACTTAAAGTTGTTTAGTAAGTAGATCATTGTAAATTGTAAAGCCTATTCTAATCCAATTTAGCCCACATTTAGTCTGCTGATTCCGAAAATGGACCTAGTCTTAAACGCTTCATTGAGAACATTTTGGTCCTTTACTTTTACAGCTTTAGTAAAAAAACAAAATTTTACATTACGTTACGTGATAGATGCAAGTAAAACCAACTGACGATACCTAATGAATACTTCGCTATCTTATAAGAATTTTAAAACTAAAATTAATGCATTCAAAATGTGATATCATTTGTGTATATAAGTAGATGCAGATTTTGGACAAATGTTAATGGTAGGAAATCTATTTCTGGTTATGTATTTATGTTAAATGTTTATTCTATATTAGCTGAAGAAGAAAAAATATAAACGTTAATCTTTCAACTGAAGGTAAGGTTTTTTCCCTTAGGAAACCGAATGTAAGGTTTTTGCCTTTAAGAAAAAGGCTTCAAGGTTTCCTGTGGCTTAGGTTTGTAACTTCATAAATTACTCCTATTTGAAGACAATTAGTCATGAATTAAGTGCTTACTGAATGTGAAAAATTTTAGTAGGTCGAAACATATAGACATTAAGCTGAAATTTATTAAAATATTATGAATGCATATAATTGAATTTTTTGTCCTAATTTGAAAATGACTAATTTGTTAATAAAATCTTATCAAAGTATAAATTAAATTGCTAGTTACCTTTAAGTGATTCTTAAAGTTTGTTTTGCTTTCTGCTTCTCTGCGATTAAAGGCAGGTGTCAAGGATCTAATCAAACATCTAGTATTTAATTTCACGTTTTGCTTTTGTTAACAAAGTGATATGTAAAATTTGTGTTATGTAAATCTTAATGAGACCGTTATTGGTGAATTCTGTGATATGAATGAATGATGTAAGCACTGTTACAAATTTTGTATGCATGCGAATAATTTTAATGAAATTATATGTAAAACTTTAGTATCTATTGTGTAATGTATCATGAAAGGCCTCAAAAGTGTGAAGCTCTGGTAGAAAAATAAGGTTACAGGGGCAAGTCCATTTAACATTGAAGTAAACTCCTATCTCAACAAACGCGCCAAACTGGCTATGGTTTGGGTGACTAATTTATGTCGCCAAATTTGGGCCAATCAAGTCGCCAGATTTGGCAGCATTTTTTCCGAACCCTGTATATTTGTAATTGGCCCTATGCATATATTACTCTAACCATACACGATTCTACATAAATATGCTTTCCAGAAATTTTAAGAACACGGAGCTACTGGAAATCTTTCGACTGCCGACAGGTACTATGTAAGACCGGAGAGAGCATCAGTTCTTAGTGTATAGTTCAGAGTTAAATATTGAGAAATTCCCGTGACAGCTTCGCTCTTTAGATGCGCTTTGCATTGCGTTGTTCTTAATATTCTTAATAATTTGAAATGGTAACTACAGATTATGCTCCGTCACACTAAGAAGATATATACGGGTACTATATAGTGTTTCTTTTGGGAAAGTAAAGTTTATCATGCTTTCATCGGTTCTGTATGCATTCAATCCATTATGAACCCATACGCATATGTTAGTATGAATAAAGACGCAGCAATTTAGTTCAATGCTATTAGTTTGCTAATAGCTATAGACGTTGACTTGGTATATACTTCCATTTATAAGTCTGATATTTTTTAATTCCCTCTTTGTGTCCTTCCTAAATATTTAAGTAATCCTAAGTATGTCTAACGGGGATTTTTTTTTAAAAAGCAAACCAATAATTACTCATCCGTTTCTCGTTATAGAAAATAACGAAACGTTAAGTAATTCCGAATACTTGTTTTTGTGTATCTACAAAGATGTTTTTATGATTATGTGCAATACATGCGGTTTATTTTCGGTTAATACATTTTTGCAAATTAAGAGAATTCTGGTAAAGCAGAGATCGTGGAATCCTTTTATATAGTGGGTGATGATGAATTTTTTATTTCTTATTTATTTGTTTTTTTAATGAAAGGTATTCATTGTGTTGATGATGCTACTTTTGTGTGATGTAATAGGTTTAAAGCAATATATTGATGAATTTCTTGTGCTACTATGATAGCTATATAAACAGTAATTTTAATTTGAAGCTGAATCTAGTTCCATATTTTTTCCACTTTGCAACTTATTTTTATACTGAATGTTCTCTATTTAACGTTCGATGAAAGCAATAAATACCTCAGCACTAATTTTTGCGATTTTTTTATTAAATCATATATTGTTCTTTTTATAAGATGTTTAACATTATAATTCTGTTTTTTTTTATAAATGAACTACCAAGGGAACAAAATATTTTTCTAACATATACTCTTTTAAACTGTTTGTAATTTTACGTAACCAATGGCCATGGTTGGCACTAGTTGCTAATCTGAATACTTTAAATGATGACTTTAAATCTTGTAATTACTTATTTTATATCATAAATTATATTTGTTAATATACTTTAAGTTGGGTTTCATTTTGTTTGAAGTTTTCAAAGACATTTGATTGAGGCTGATTAACATAGAGACCATTGACTTGGTTAGTGTTTAGGAAAATTTTATTCTTGCTATTTTTAAATTGAAATAAGAGCATTCAATGGTGTAGAAATGAATTAAATTATATTTGAGCTAAGCAGACGTAAAATGTTTATGATGCAGTAAGAGATATCTCAATTTTTAATTCATCTAGCTTATATTAATCAAGATTAAGAGCAATGGTTTTAAAGAAAATATTAGATGGAGCACTAGATTGAGGAGGTAAAATATGTAATTTTCATGCTTTATGTGTATAATAAGGAAAGGAGCCTTTTAATATCGCGATTTGTAGCAAATTAAAGTTATGAATATTATCTCTATTCAATTAACGCAGCAGTTATTCTTTGCTGTTCTGCCATTTTGTTTTTCAGAATCACTATTGATTCTTAGTACCTTAACACTAAGATGCTTAAACGTTGTTCCATATATAGGAATTTTGAGTATCATAGCGGTATCACCGTTAAAATACTCAAACGTTAATATCTTAAAACTATAAACGATAAGATGCTTAAACCTTCTTGTACATATAGGAATTTTGGAATTTCTTTACTAAAATGGCCAGAACATAAGCTCTTCACAATATCTGAGAGACACGCGTAACAGCTTGAGTTAAAGCATGCCACGTTTGGTGACTAGCAGCGGTAGAGTTTTTAACCAAAGTATTACATTTAAAAGTTTAAATTATTAAGTAAATAACTGAAAGGTTTTACATATTTTTGCCGCTTACGCATATACACTCTTGTCAGACAATGGCCACTAAATAGCACTTGAGGACCCTAAGTGGTACTATATATATAAAAATATAAGAGCAGTGTCCGCCAAACTGAGATTGGCTGAAACCAATCGTTAATCTTGCCAAGTAATACTTAAAGAGTATTACATATTGCTAACACGGAGAGTTCTCAGTACTAAAGTAAGTATTACGTATTACTTGGCGAAATGGGTATTTTTTACTGAAGAAAAGGTAAAGTTAATTAACTTTGTAAAGGTAAAATTTAAATATCAAACTGGTGATTTTGAGGACTTTTTTATAAAAGCTTCCAAAAAATTTTTACAAATGGTAAGTCGATAAACATTATCAACGTATCAAAAGAAAGCACCCAAATTTTAATCTGTAAATGAGGATAATATTAGAGAAAATAAATAGAATTCTTAAATTTTTAGCGAAATCTTTCTGTAATTTTTTGCTGTATATTTCTACCTGTGTGCACAGCGATTTTTTTTCGCTTAATGAAACCTCAGAGGATTGCATTAAGCAGGCACTGCACAGAACTTCAGCATTGTTAATAGGCTATCTATCATTTGCAATCGATCATTGTTGGCTTTAGAGATTTTGAGGTAAAATAGTATATTGTAGCATATTGTTACGAATTTCACATTTATTTAGCTATTTATTTAGAATTGTAATTAGATTTGCTTCATGTTGCCTTAGCAACGCAGACGATTTTTGAAGAGAAAGCTACGTCGAAAAAAAATAGCAATAAAAATAAAAGAGCGCGTGCATTTAATGCTTAATTAAATA
>KK113018.1:195282-227524 GCA_000611955.2 Stegodyphus mimosarum | reverse complement strand
TGAGATGAAAGATTCTGTTAAAGAAGAGATAAAATCCGTTAAAGAAGAGATGAAAGCTGGTCAAGCATCTGTTAAAGATGAAATGAATTCTGTTCAAGAAAAGATGGAGAAATCTGTTAAGGAAGAAATGAAGGCTGTTCAAGAAAAGATTGAAGCAGGTCAAGGGGAAATGAAAAGAGAAATTACCAACGTAATAGAAAATAAATTCGAGGCCATGGAAGGCAAAATTGACGCTGTTGAAAAAAAAAGTCGAACACATTGAAGAAAGAGTTTCTTCTGTGAAAGAACAAATAGAAGGAAGAGTCTCTGCCATCCAACACCAAATCGAACAACAAATTAATGACAAAGTTTCTGCAGTTGCGAAAGAAGTTGATACCTTGAAGAAATTCGTAGTGACAGCAGGAAGCAATTCGGATATTTTAAATTTCTAGAAATGCCTGCGCATCCCTCTCTGAAGCTATCGACATATGATGGGAAGACCTCCTAGCAAGTGTATAAGACACAATTTTCTATAGTGGCGGAAGCTAATGGATGGGATTCTCAAGTTAAGGCTTGTCATCTTGCCTCTTCTCTGAGAGCAGACGCAGCGGATATCCTTCAGACTCTTCCCGAAAACAAAAGGCTGCATTTCGAAGCTCTGTCCTGCGCATTGGAGCTGCGTTTTGGAGAGAAGTGTTTAAAAGACTAAAGCAGGCTTCAGTTAAAATCTCGTCAACAGAAGCCTACGGAAACACTCCAGGAGCTCGCCACGGATGTTGAAAGGCTGTCCCACCTCGCCTTTTCGGAGTGCCCGACAGAAACAAGAGAAATCCTGTCCCTGCAATACTTCATCGACGGCATCCGGGATCCTGAAATACAGCAAGCACTGCGAGTGTCAGATGTGAAGGATATAAAAAGCGCTCTAGTGTACGCCATGAAGTTCGAAGTAGCTCAGCAAGCAACTCGTAAAGGTCACCACCCACTCAGAGCTGTGCGAGTCCACGAACCAGTGGATCAGTTGATGGCTCTTTTAGATGATTTAACAAGACAAGTGAATGCCTTGCAGCGGAATATTGGTGATAAGAAACCGACAGTAAAATGCTGGAACTGCGGTATTTTAGGGCACATGCGAAGGAACTGCCGAATATTCAAGAGCTCGGAAAATAAGACGGACGATATAAACAGAAAATTAAATGCCATGAGATGGAAAAGTAATGACAAAGAACCAAAATGCTGGAACTGCGGAGCTGAAGGCCACCTACGAAGGAACTGCAGAACACTCCAGAGCACGGAAAGTAAGATCATTTCCCAGCAACGACCCAAGAAGGAAATTAATAATCATATCGCGGAGCAGAGTTTGAGCGATAGTGAACAACCCCGTTTTAAAGCGCTCAAGATTTCTGCAGTGTGTGGCAAGAGTAATGGACTATCCATTAATGGGCATATCGACGGAGTTCCTTGCAGTATGATCATTGATACAGGAGCTAATGTTACCATAATTCGGAAGGATTTAGCTCAAAAATTTAAGGAAAAACTGATTTGGACGCCATCCTGTGTTACTCTCCAGACTGCGTCCGGCGAGAAAATTGATGTAGAAGGAAAGTTAAATGTGAACATCACCTTTGGAAGTGTCATCTACCATCACACAGCATATGTGGCGGATATTACAGACCCCTGCATACTAGGATTGGACTTTTTAAGGAAATATAATTTTTGCTTAGACTTCAAAAACAACAAATTGTTTTCAGCGTTTGAGGCCATGACTATCGATCCTCAGAAAGGATCTTCACCACGAAACGCTGATGTGTCTTCTGAAATACCCTGCTCAGAAAGGGACCGAAATCATATTGAGATCGAAGAGAAACCTGAGACTACCAGCAATTCTCCAGCCCAAATGCTCATCGGTCGTGACCTTCGTCTGCCATGTGATCTTTTGTTTGGTCGCCCTCCGGATGCGCCTCCATCGACTGAGGAATACATTCAAGATCTCCAGGAACGGTTTGAAGTGATGCACAACTTTTCACGAGAGCGAGTCAACTTGGCGAAGGAGAAAATGAAGACCCGCTACGACACGAGAGCTACTGGACATTGTTTAAACGAAGGAGACAAGGTGTGGTTATGGAATCCGACTCGTCGAAAAGGACTATCTCCGAAACTACAGTCACCTTGGGATGGTCCTTACACAGTCCTAAACAGGCTAAACGACGTCGTGGTTCGGATCCGTAAGTCATCGAACTCTAAACCTAAAGTCGTTCATTACGACAGGTTAGTTCATTACTATGGCCATAGTACGTAGTGTATATAGTTGTAAATAATAATGTAAATAGTATAAGACCATGGTCCTATTTGTATTTAGTATTTGATTTGTATTTGTTAAGTAGTAGTATTTGATAAGTATTTGTGTTTAATAGCATTTGTATTTGATAGTATTTGTACTTAGTATTTGAATTGTATTTCGCGTTGGATAGAATTTAATTTGCTGAAAGTCACTTATTTTAATTATTGTTTATTTTGTTATTATAAAGTAATGTTTATTATAGCACTGATGCTTTAGTTGTAAGTTTGGCTTCCTGTCCAGGGATTGTACTGCCCGGGACGTGCAGTCCTTGGGAAGGGGGCAATGTTACGAATTTCACATTTATTTGGCTATTTATTTAGAATTGTAATTAGATTTGCTTCATGTTGCCTTAGCAACGCAGACGATTTTTTAAGAGAAAGCTACGTCGAAAAAAAAATAGCAATAAAAATAAAAGAGCGCGTGCATTTAATGCTTAATAAATAAATATCTCGTAATTACTGTTGTCATTCAGAAAAATCTAGAAAAATCGTGATTGTTCTACTGATAATTAAAAAGCTTATAAAAGCCGAGGTGAAACACCTCATCTCGTTAGTTGTAGTTGTTGTTGTTGTTGTTATACTTGTAGCTGTAAAAAGCGAACTGCTGTTTGTTTACTTAATGCTGTATTGATTGTAGCGATTTCGCTGTGAGATAGAATTATTTTATCTGTTTGAACTGAGTTTTTGCTAAACGTTTGAGATATTGTGATATTGTGCGAAGATCTGTGAAGAAATATTTGAGCATTTTAATTTATTTCTTGTGGAACGAATAAATTTTTGTTAACTTTTTAACGACTTGTGCATTCAATATATAACGAACCCGTACGCACGCAACAATATATTTTACCACGAAGTGATAGATACTTTACCTCAGTTTCTTCAGTTGCTGACAAATTCCACAACTGAATATTTAAGATTGAGTTTAAAGCAAAAGTACAGTAGAAGACCAGAAATCCGCAATGCTTCAGACCAGAGGTTGTGCGGATTTTAGGATTTTGCGGATTGCAGGACAGAAAAGCCAAATCATAATATTCAGACTAAAAGTGCAAAATAAATAAGACATATTAGATACATTTACTTAAATTATTATGTACAATAATATACATTATTACATTATTTTATTATGCATTAAATTATTATATATATATATATTTATTTAATATATTACTCATTTATATTAGTGATATTTTAAAGCAATAAGGATAAATACATTAGAGACGTGTAAAAATAAGGGATAAAGCGTAAAATATTTAATTTTTTTACTTGTTTCAAACATTTTTCTGATAGAGGTTTGTTTTAAAACTTTAGGTACTCCAGAATAAGTTTTTTTTTTGTAAATTCTACACGGTCTTAATCTCTTGCTCCGTGACACAGCTCTGTTGTTCTAAATATTTTAGGTATTTTTCACCATGTTGCAAACCCACGTTAAAAGATATTTTCTCACTCCTATCAAATTCGTTATCTGTGTCGGTGTCGGAATTGTTTTCTTGCTGTGGCGAGTTCAAAACAGCCAATGATTTCATCATCGGTTATCTGATATGCCAGCGTTGGCTCATCTGAACACATCATCCATACTAAAAACCTTTTCTGGGCTAAGATATTTTTTCTGTCACTATAACAGAATCATTATTATTCGGTAACTATGACGTCATTATTGGATAAATATTTTTTCTTCGGTATTTCATTCTCCATTCTGCGGTTTCTGGAACATATAAATTCAATGTTTTGAAAAGTTTGTTTGAATTTTGAGAAGCCAGTTCAGGAATTGGGGGATTTCAGGTCGGCGGATTTTTGGTATTTGACTGTATTACGATTTGTCTATATAAACAATAGGAACTTGACTTCGAATATAACGAAAAGAACGCGTATAAAATATTGATGTTGTTTGACTGAAGGATTTTTATGAGTACGCCTAAATAAGGTTTATGGTTGTAACAGTTTGGCAGACTTTGATAGTTTGGTGCCTGCTAGTAAGGTAGTTGCGGTAATACGTATGTACCTATAATGTGCATAGATACATGCATTCCAGTGATTTGGTAATTAAGTTTAGCTTTCTTAAGGCTAGCAAAACATTGGCGTGAAAAATAAATATTTACATTTTGCTCGACAGAAATTAAAATTAAGGGAGTCAACAACAATATTTAAAATTTTCTGGAAAGCATTGCTGCTTAAATACGGAAATTTCAAATAAATATTCTTCTCATTAAAGTTTCCATCTGCATTATTCGAAACTATGCAATCTATTTAAATTTGCGTAAATCGTTATCTATTGCTTTTGAAACATCTGTAGCAAAGTGCATCCGCCTGTTTGCATCCCCCTCATCTTATTAAACTTCATTTCAAAAAAGCTAACTCCATGATTTAAAAAGGACCGACGTTCAAGATCTGCTTTTATTCTTATTATGCTTCAAAAATTGCCTATTCAGGTTGCCAGTAACCACAAGAAAAAAGAACAATGTTTTATATTCTGCTTTACTATGCTTCAAAGCGTAAAAGGTATTTGATTAATTTATTTTATGATCCAAAAAAGTGGTTTACTTCAAAGTTCTTTTTCAGCAAAGGGCATTTCTTTACAAATGCCTTCTATTTCAAAATATTAAAAAAACTCTCAAAATTCTTCTGGTTGTGAATCTCGAGACAAGATTTAAGAAAATAAAAAATCCATTGAAATCCATAAATGGGATTACAAAGATTTCACTAAAGATATGCCTAAATTATGAGAATGAGATATTTGGCTTCCGTCATGTATGTATACTTACAAAACGTTTTCGCGAAATCGAAATATTTGAGACATAAATTATGCAAATGCTTAGGTAATAAACATAATTAAGAAATCTAAAATTCGCATCTTTTACAAAACTTAAGCGTCTACCGAATTTCTTTCGCATGAAAACAAACAAGAATTTATTACGAGTATTTTATGTTTCAAGCATGAGGTACCGCTCATAATAAGTGGAATTCATGGTTTTAGACGAAATTTGTATTTATATGTAAAAAATGGACATATGCTTTACTCCAAAGGAACTTTAAATCAGAAGGGCTATTAGTCTCGAAACAGCATTTGCGTCGAATCATTAAAAGTGCTAAATAACTTTACAAACTTTTGTTACCAAATATTATCGCCGTATATTATATTGAAAGAAATTAAATAACAAAGAATCTGCATGAATGTATGCATGTTTCTCGCATATTGAAAACCAAAGGTACCCAGTAAAATCAAATTTTGAATAACATGGTCCTGCACTTGAATATGGGCACTTGGAAGCCCGAATTTTGAATTTCGAATGTGTTTTATTGTCTGTTTCATATTTTGTAAACACTAAGGAATTTTAGATTACATAACCTAACGATTTTAAAGCGATCAGTATCAGCACTGTATGAAATAAAACATTTTCATCTCCAGCGCGCGAGAGAGCCTATCGGTAATTCTAAAAGTATACAGTTTTGAAATATTTGAATTAAAAGGAGCATTAGCCCAAATGTTCTCGAAACATGCATGTGTGTGCAAATAGAAAATAGGCTCTTTGTGTGTAATATAAAATCTGAGAGCTTTCAGATTTTTTTATTTGTTTGTTATTATATTTATTTCTACAATTCACCAGTTCCGATTATTTTAAAATTCGATGATTATAATCAACATAATGGCAATGAACACTACAAACTGGATATTGATTTTATGGTTAGTTTTAATTGGTTTATTTAATTACGGCAAATCACTCAAGGGCTTATCTGCTTGCTAGTAGGAATGCCTCTGTGGAGGTATCTCTGAGTGAAACTATCCATATACATATTACACAAGGGGAAAACTAAGAAAACGCCTATACAGCCAGCCCTCCTGCCTCGAATCGAACCCAAGTCGACTACCAGAGTTCAGAGAATTTTATGCTCCGCCGCTGGTGGACTTGACTATGATTTTTCCATTGCATTTTAATACTTCCCTATTTCCTTATACTCATTTTTTTGTTTTGATTATATCAAATAAATGATTTCTGAAGAATCAGGTTTTCATAATATATACCTACTCACTCTATTAAATTTTATTTTCCTAGTATGTTTTAAAGAAACATACCTTTTATTCAGTTTCACATATAGATATAAATAATAGAAAATAAGAACCAAAATACATACGTTAACAAACGTTAAAGTATGCAGAAGCTATCAGCTGTTGAAGTTTCTAACTTAAGTGTTTAACTTTTAAGTTCAATATCAAATGAAAGTCAAAATTTGGATAACAATTCTAAATCACATGAATAAGACAAAATTGCATGGGTGTAAATGTCTGTGACATACATGATAAACAACATATATACTGTAAAACCTGGGTTTCGAATAAACAGTAAATAGTGACCAAATAGACTCCAACAGAGTAATTAAATTATGCGTTGTGATACTTAAATACTATTGGGTCCAGTGTTCTAAATTAAAAAGTGAAAACGTTACAAGAGAAGTTAAAATTTAAATATAGGATTTATTAAGAGATAACTGACTTAATACAAATTTTTACATAGGTGGTGGTGGTGAGGAAACAAAATAAACAAAATTTTTCATACCGATTTTGACAATGGTAAGGGTACATACCGATACGTGGATACAGAATCATGGCAGTAGACGTCAACAAAATTCTCGTTTGCCATTTCACTTGCTTTCTATAAGGAGAGAAAAGAAAAACAATTAGTAATGAAAACGTTTAGTTATTTTCGTCGTCCTCCATAGGAGCCTTCTCTCATCCATTTCTTCCGACATCGTTCGTTCTATGATAACGCAGACAGCTTCTCTCGAGACACCTTCAGATCGTACCTTTCTCGTCGTCCGAGACGTCTCTCCGTCTCTCCTCTTTTGTAGCTCGCTCCAAGCCTTTTTCTTCCTTTTGCCAAATCTCGGTTGGCGATCCTAGATGGTACAAGACAGGCCAATAGCCCGGCAACCCCAGGGGGAAAAACACACAGGAAGGTGAAGCCATGTAGTTCGAACTCCTGAAATTGGCGAGTAATCGCTGAACCTCCAAGGTCATCAACCTGCCAACAGAACTAGCCTCGTCGAGGGTCTCACTCCAGCACTCAAAAAGCCTGCGAGTAAGCAAAACTCCCGGTCCCCTCGACCTTGGCTTACAGTACGGTGTGTTGAAATTACCCTCTCTGGCAGGGTGCAAAAGTTTCCATTGATGACAGATGCTTCCCAGACCACTGTCTGGCGGGTGAAGAAATTGAAAACAAAGTCATAAAACTTGATTCCCCACAAGGCAACGGAAAAAAGTTTTCGAAAGAATTAGAGATTTGTTCTTTAAATACTAAATAATGAGACTGGAGAAAAATACTTCAATTAAAATATAATAATCACATAGATAAATTTCTTAGGTTTTTTACAACACCAAACACGACCACCATAGTAAGAAAATAAAAAATTACTTCAATTAAAATATAATGATCAAGTAGGAAAAAATTCATGTTTTCCACAACACCAAAACAACCACCATAGTCAGAAAATATGGATCCCAAATTTAGCAGAAAAGGGGGCACATTAAAACTTAATTAAAACTTTAAACACCAACTTGTGTAAACAAAACTTTAAAAGATTTTTAAAAAAATTGACCTTAAGGGTCAACCTAACAAGAGATTAAACATTAAGCAACCAAGTTAAGAAAAAGTATTAACTAAACAAACATTTAAATAGTTAACCAACTACCAAAAGCAAAAGAAGAAAAATTAATTACTCAAGCAACGTAAAAAAATCAGAGTTAACCAAAACTATCAAGAAACCAAATTAAATGACAACAATTACTTTTCAACAAAGCAAAGAAACTTAAGTTCAACTACAAATAAAAACCAATTACTCTTTAAGTCTGAAGCAGAATTAAGTTAAATCATTACAATTAAAACATTTTAAATCACAACTGAAATATGTAATACATAACACAGCCAAGAGAAGAAGAGATGAAGAGAGTTTTCATAAAACTCGCAGAAAAATTAAGAGTCAATTTTCAGTACATTTTATATCTATAGGTATATATTTACGACAATTTTTATATTTGCTTCAGCTTATAAATTTAGAGAGCCTACTTCGCGTTACCGGTATGTGAATTCACAATTATAATTATACACCGGTAAGAAAATTGGAAGTTTGCTGTAAAAAAATTAAACTCTTTTAGAAACTAAACGGACTACTTTTATGAAAAAATATGCAATTTTTAGTTTGCTTAGATAAAAGAGTAATATATGCTGAGCTGTTAAAGTGACTGGAAAAAATACCGGATATTGAGGAAGAGCCAATAACTATGTAAAGAAAACTTTAAATTTTTTTCATTAAAGATGTCAATAATTGCATTTCATAGATATTCATAAGAACATAAAGTCATAATTAGAAAAAGCTAGTATTTGCTGTAGCTTTTACCAGCAGAAACAGAATCTAATTTATTTCACTGAATTTTACCGTACGAACTAATTTTGCTTGATATTTCAGGTACGTAAATATAAAATCTAATTTTGCAAGACAATATTTATAATTAAATTTTGAGAAGATATCTGCACAAGTCTGTTTAACATTCAAGAGTGCAAATGTTTGATTTACATTCGTATACTATTGAAAAAGGCTGATTTGAGAATTATAGCGTTTCAGTAAAAACAAATAGATTGAGAAAGAAAAATAAGATAACTTTAAAAGCTGTATTTGAAATTATCAGAAAGCTTTCTTAAAATATGTTATACTTTGTATATAAGATCTTGTTAGTCACAGTTCCAAATGTTCATTAAGTTACACCTTTACTAAAGAAGGCTTAAATATGACGAACATTGTTTGTTGTTGAGGACGTTTCTTAAGATATTACGAATAAAATTAATGCCTGGTTAACTCTTAAGCAAATATAGTCTTTAAACTAATACAAATTAGCAGCAAAAATTTTTAAACTATTAGCAGGCTGAATTTATTCTACAATTTATTTGAAACTTGCTTTGGGTTTTACGTTCTCTGCAGAAATCAAAAGAATAATTGAAATTACAACTACAGATCATGAGCAAATTTCACTCAGCGAACAAAAACAACAATCAGTTCAACAGGAGATGCGTCCTTGAAATGGAGACAAACAGGGGGATGGATAGTTCAATATCTCCTATTATACTAGGCTTATTGACGAAATTCAAATTTCGTTTTTCATGTCTCGAAAGCGCGACTTAGGATATGCATTAAATTTATATACAGCATTGTTGTAATATAGGGATTTTGACACAGAATCGGAATTTTTCTGAATTGGCATGCCAATGTTTTTCTAGTTTCGATTTCACGACTCAAATTATGCCTAAATATTAAATTTTGTAACATTTTGTGCGAAATTCGAAAATTTATCTCGGCCCATTTTTTCCACTTTGCGCCAAGAATAATTCACTTGACGAACTTCTTAATTTATAGCAACCTATTTTCCTTTCGTTTTTTTCACTCTTCACGAGCGGAAATAAGGTCACGTTCATTACTTTTCAAATAATTTTAACCAAGCACGTAAATCACATTTGGCGTTATTAACACTTGTAACGAATGTGCCAAATTTCAAAACACGTCAATATGTAAATTCACGTACATCTTTTGTATCCTAATTTTTTTGTCTAGAAATACATCTACTAAACGTAATTTTAAAGATTTTATAAAATATAATAAAAACATTTGTTTCGAAAATTTATAAAAATTATTTAAAAATACAAATTTAAAAAATAAGTCATTAAAAATATGCGAATTCTATTTGGATTAAGCCGAACTTTCGAGTTATGAAATTAGGAATCAAGTGAGTATAATAAAAAAAATATTAATAAATATGAGTCAAATTAAATTAACACTGAGGAGCTAAAATTTTTAGAGCTAATTTTTTAAAAACTACACGTGCGTTTTTACAAAACTTGGCAGTTTGACATACTTTGAGTCGTAGAATCGAAATGTGGAAAAAAATTGGCATGTCATTTCAGAAAAAGTCCGATTTTGTGTCAAAATAGTTAAATTAGATCAATGCTATGTATAAATATAATACATATCCTAAATCGCGCTTTCGAGACATGAAAAACGCAATTTGTATTTCGTCAATTATACCAGTAGAATGGTAGATATAGGGACTGTCCTATATTTTTCGCAGTGTATATACCTGGCTTTCATTTTAGTATCTGAAAAAAGTAATAAATACAAAGTTAAAATGCATACTTTTCTTATGAAGTTCTCTAATATTTCAGTTTTCATCGTTTAGTAGACTTTGGATTAGGATTCATAGCACAGTATGTCTACAAAATTTTGTGTCTAATTTACTTTGAAGCAAATTCCAGCAAACCTATAAACGATAACCAGCAACATTCATCATTATGATATCTCAATCTATATTCTTTAAAATATCGTCTACTTTCCGAACATAAGATTTTATGCAAAAATCGTTTTCTTTGGTCCAGAATATATTTATTCTCATTCAAAAGCTAAGTAAAGAATAAGTAAATACTTTTGGTCGCAAGGCCGAAAAAGCAGCACAATATTTCGACTGCAGTTATTACTTGGTTAAAAATGACACTCTGCACCTTTCTTAAGGTTTGAGTGGAGTTGATACTTGGTGCCTTTCTTAAAATCCTGAAAGCAAAATGGCAGTCATCTGCCTGGGTTCGAAATTTGTATTTCTATGGCCACTGTACAGTCGGTTTCGGAAATCTCTAGTAAAGATTATGTTGGGTCCTTTTTTTAATAACCTTAAATAGACATATTTCATAAAACATTCATTCCTGAGATAGCGACAACCCGTCAGGGGCCGCGCGGTAAAGTCTTTTAAAACTGGTAGTTGGATTCAGGTTCGAATCATGGCTAATGGGCTGCCTGCGTGTGTTTTTTTATGATTTTTCCCAATGTGTAACCTATATACGAGACAGGTTCCCTTAGAACAAGCTTCGCTAAGGCATTCCTCCACCTAGGCTGATTGCCCTCGAGTGTTAGGCTTAATCAAATCGTAATGAACAGATTCAGCAAGAGAGTTCAGAGCTTTTGCTTGAAAATTCCCAATAAATAATTTCAGTTGTTTTTGTTTCACGAAATTGAGCTGTAACAGTTCCATCTTCGCCAAACATTCCTTAGCAAAAAAGGTATGACAACTCTCAATCACTTCTTATTCACCAGACTTTGTACCTATAAATTTTTTACTCTTTCCTGAAATGAAGTGTCATTTCAGAAACCATACATGCATACCTTATTTTAATATACTTGAAAAGATCCAGAAAATGTAACCATAGACTTCAACAGTACTCCAGATGTTGAGTTATAACAAGGCATCAAACAGCTGTGTGAACTTACCAAGACATGCAAGAATTGTGTCATGTATCTTCCCGCGGTCAGCCATTCAGCTGTCTTCTTATCGTGGCGAAAACCCAGCAAAGGAGACAGAGTGTTCGTTGAAGGTTGAAGTTGTCTGGAAAACTTCAGTAAGGTGGTCATTTGATTTTAATACGTGTGGTTAATATAAATTTGTAAAGTGTTGAGAATATCTGAGCTTAAAAACGTCCAAAACTGTGGACATTTCCTTCATTTTATAAATAACTTCACTTTCACTTTATAAATATTTCTATATATAAAGTCATGTTTATATATATGTAGGTAATAAAAAATGTTAAAATTAGATTTATGTAAAATATAAAATCACTGCCATCTTGAAAATCAAGAAAAATTATATATTGAAGGTTAAAAGTAAAAATATTGTTTTAAACAATTTTCGATTTTGAATTAAATTTACCCTAAAACTCTGAAGATGCGCTGTGTGTTTCAAGATTCTGAAGTTGACTTACTTACAGATACAAAGCATCTAATTAACCATTAATATAATTTACTTTATGTTCCTTAATAGCGGTACTAATTGCCAAATATCTAATAGATGGTACTGGTTGCGAAGTTTCTTACCGACTAACGTTAAAACTGCCCTTCTTCATGTTTTGAAAATTATAAAAATGGGATTTAGTGCGTAACCCAGGCAGCATGCCCCGAAAAATATAGGTATAATTTTGATGAAAAAAAGGGTGTGGTACTTTTTTGCACGTTATTTTTACGAAATTTTACGAATGAAAAAAAACTGAAGATACTATCGACGCTTTATCGTATTTTAAGCACGTTATTTTTGCGAAAATTATACGAAACGAAATATACTGATTAAAAGCTGTCAACAATATAGTACTTTTTATTCGTTACTTTTACTAATATTATACGAATTCTAAAAACCTTTTAAAAAATCTATGTTTCAGTGTATATGTTGTTTTATTTCTCATTGTAGATTTTTTTCCCCCTTCGAACATAAAAAAAGGAAGTATGTGCAAAAATAGAGGGTTTTTTAATGATTTTAATGAGAGTTTTAATGCCATATACTAATATTATTATTTAATCATAATAATAATAATAATAACTGTACGAAATTGCAAGCTGAATCCTGATACTTTACATAAATTTCAGTTCCTTTTGTCATTATTATAAAAGTCAAATGAGGCTAATTTTTTTTAAATTTTGTTTAATATACGGGAAAATAATATAGTAATTTTAATAGTTTTTATATGAGAAAAATAAATAAATAATGTAAATAAATAATTACATTTTATATTTTTCGTGAAACAGTTAAGGACATTCTTAATATGAAGATCTTCAGAATAAGTACAATGTCCGGTTAAATTAACTCAAAATTTACGTGGTTAATTTTACGCTAACTTATCAAAATTACCCCTTCTACGATTAAACACTGAGCATGCGCATAGACAGACATTTCTAATTTTCGTAGAAAAATTGAATTATTACTTCATAACAGAATTGCTTTGAATAGAATTTTATACAATGCAAAATTAAATTTATTTCATATGCTAATTTAGAGGATTTCTTAGTATGTTTAATTATAAAGAAAAAAAAGCGTTGCAATTCTTGTTCACTGACAAATGGCAAAGCAGGAAATTCTGCTTCCGGCGGTGTGGCGGAATATTTGTCAAGTCAGCAATGGCGGGAATATCAACGTTGGAAGAATATGTATTGGTTGCTACTTCAGATCTGATATTACCGTATTATTTGAAGAAAGTAAGTGAACATTTTATATTATCAGTGTTTAGTATTCATACTTTCTTCACCTACGTAAAATTTTATGCATAGATTACTCTAGGAAATATGATTTTCCTAAAGTATGTGTTGTTCTTTTGTGAACGTGACGAATCATTCATTTTCAGCATTTGGTACTGTTAATGACATAAAATACCATCAATAAATTGAAAACTTCCTGTTTTGCACTTTTGTGTTTCTCACTTTCTTATAGTTATATTGTTTTTTACACAAGCATTCTAATATTTATCTTAAAACATACTGCAACTGAGCAGGAAATAGCCTAATGAAAAAGGAAAGGTAATTTTAACATGATTAATTGTTCAGAAATCTGTTCTAAAAATGCATACACTAATTGCCCTTAAAATATCCACTTTACGCCAAAACGTAAAGCATGTAACTTTCATTTATTTATGAAATTCACATTTTTTATATGTTCATTATTTTTCCTAAAAATAATTTAATTCGAAATAGTTTTATAAATTTGCCTTAATATATATTTTTTAACGCGGAGATATTGTGCTATTAAAAATGAAATTTTATGTTATAAAACACAGATACTTTTGCTCCATATCTGTGTTCATTTTTATACTGAATTTTCATGCACTTGTAATTACTGAAATATAAGTTTTCTTTAAGTCCTTCATGGATGCATTCCTTTTTTCTTAGTTTAGTTTGTTTCATTTTAGCTGTTTCAAATTATCTGCTATAATTCAAGTAAGAATACTTGCTTTCTTTTAAATTTTAAATAAATTAATAGATTTACTGCTTCAGGATTTTACTGCAGCTTCAGGATTCTCTATACATAATATTTCAAGTGAAAAACTTGATGGTTATTTCGATTATTAGAATTGCATGAAAATATTCATTTAAAAGTTAGTATTTGATCTAAAATACTTTAAAATTATTTGAATTATATTTTATTAAATCAAGTATTTTGATATAGCAAATCGAAATTCTAAATATGCAGAAACGCTTATACAAAATCAAGAAATTGCTGATTTTTTTGTTTTTTTCCCTTGTAAATTAAAAAAAATAACACAAATATCACATTCTGGTGAGTCATTGCCCTGCTGAGTTGTAGTAAACAGGATGCCCAGTCTGCCAGACCATCAAACCGACAGATTTGGGATTTTCAATAACGTACGTACCATTACGATTTCATACGAAACAAATATACCATTACAATTTCATTGTTATTGAACCATTACGATTTCATAATCATTGATACAAAACAGACATACCATTACCATTACCATAGTTATGAAATCGTAATGGTACATTTCTTTGAATCAATACTGTTTGTTTATGAATATGACCAAAATAAATTCTAATAAACTAAGAAATGATTTATTTTCTATTAATCATGAAGTATAAATAACGTAACCAAGCAATTTTCTTCATAGCATTTCACTAAGCAATAATACTGCAGTATGAGATTTCAAAAAATAAAACATTTCAGGAATTTTTACTTAGTATATGTTGATGATATATGCAAAATCATGTTGTTAAACGGGATATTACTTTTGCACAGGAAAGTAATTCTATCGATCTCACATCCACATGCAACAAACTTTTTTAAGAAGAATTACAGTCAGTTTCTAAGCTAAAAATTTTCATATTTTAAAAATATTCGTATCATATAGCATTAGATTTCCATGGAACAGAAATCAGTATCAATAGAAAATGTAGTAAAAAATGTTCAGTTAATGGAGGGGGATAATATAAATGAGAATGTTCTGGTATAGTTTGAGTAGGAAATGAAACTATGACTTGAGTCCTTGAGAAATATAATGAAATTGAATTTTGGGGTAGTGAAGGTGAAATTCTCTACATCTAAGAAAAAATCTGATTAATGTAAATCCTATAAACAATATGAATTTTTTGTTTAAGTATAATAATTTAAAATTTTTTCTAGAGAACGAAGCATAGAACGTTTGGGATGCATTACTGTCACTAAGTCGTGTTGGATCCATTGTAAGGCAATTTTCTATTCTACATTAACTCAGTTAACCCTTATATCCTGTTACAGATATATTTTTATAATGCTAAAATAGTTAATTTATGAAAACTATAAAAAAAATTCAAAATATTAGTTAAAAATTGCAAAGGTAGAGTCTAATTGAATTTAATTAGTTGGAAATGCTGTCTGTCTTTCCCCGAGTTAAAAAATAACTTCAAATAAAATTTCTTTTTTCAGTTTTTTATGTTGTTTGTTTATTATTATTGTAATCTAATTCATCATATTTACTCACATATTCCATCCCTTTTTTAACTAATATATATTATGTATTTCAAACGACTTTATCTATTTCAGCAATATTATTTTTACCTACACAAATACTTTTCTATTTGTGTATACAATATGCATTGTTACCATAAATTAGTTTCTAAATCATATGCTAGAAAATTAAGGAGGAAAGTACAGGGAAAATATACAAGTAAATTGTGGCATTTAGTGTTATTTAAATATGTTTCTAATATTTATACTAGAATGCAAACATTACCAAATACTGTACATCAGAACAGGACAGCAACAAGTACAGGGGGCACCATATCATCGCTATGAGGAAAAATGGCATTGCCGCGGTGTACTACCTTTCCGTATTTATTGAGACTTAAAGGTGATATGCAATCATACAGATGTTATACATTTCGTTATACAGAGTTGCATATTGTTACAGTTGGTGATGGTAATGTTTATAGGTAGGTGAGTTACAATAAAGTTTGTAATAATAAATAGATACAATATCATGATATGGAGGTAAGGCACAGATATGAATGAAGATTGAAGGCAATTTGGTGGAGATAATAATGGTACTCTGAAATTATTGCAGAATGAGAGGCTTATAAGATTAAGGGTGGCACATATTGAGTCCTTGTCTGTGGAGGTAGTCGATGATGTTCTTTATCTGACTAAATGTTTTTCGGTGCTTGATTAGAAATCGCCTGAATTCTACACCTGGGTTGCCTGGAGGACGGATATGGTGAACAGACGTCATTGGACAGTTGAAGATGTAGTGCTCTGGGTCTCCGATGCTTCCGCATACACATCTGTCAGACGAGGCTTTGTTTCTGTTGTAGAAGTAGAGTGGAAATAGGCCTAGGCCCGAGATATACTGGGAAAGGAAGTAGGATGAAAAAGTGATGCTTTCATATACTTTAGGGGGGAATTCATATGTTCGTCTTCCTTGTTCTCCGTGGTCCCATTGATGTTGCCACTGTGCGGTTGCAAGTTGTTTCAGCTTGCATTTCAATGATGATTTTGGCCACGGGATAGAGATTGGAGTGCCTATTTGGTGAATAGCTGCGTCTTTTGCTAAGAGGTCAGCGCGTTCATTTCCTGCACAAGCGCTGCGACCTCAAGTCCATGATATTATAAATTTGTTGTTGCTGCTGAGTATTAAATTCTGAATTAGATATGCAATTGGTGAGTTTGGGAACTGTTGTTTGAAAACACAGATAGATGACTGGCTATCAGTAATCACATGAATGGTGTCCGTATGTGTTGGTAGAAGTAGCTTGATAGCATTCAGAATGGCTGTAAGCTCAGCTTGAAATACGCTGTTTTCGTGTCTGAAGACACCTTGCCATTCAATGTAGGTACTTGTTCCGGAATTTATAGTGACTCCTCAGCCTACTTTGTCCTCTATCTTCGATCCATCAGTACTGTACATCAGGTGAAACGCGGAGAGTCATCATTCTTTATTACCAAATACTATTAGCTCATATTCTAGTATTTTAAATTGAATAGCTCCTTTGCGCCCAAGTGCTTAAAACTTCCCAAAACTGGTATTTAGAACTTTCTATTCCTCGTAAATAGTTCAGCTGCATAGAGTTGTCTCTGTTTCTGCCATGTGTAACGTAAACATGATTAGCTTCTTTTAAATACATCCTTCATACAACTATTCCACAGGGTAGATTTCTTTCATATTTTGCCTTCAGTGAGTCATCCTGCTAATTAAGAATTTATTAAAGTTAATTTGTTAAGCTAAAACTTGATAACTACTATTAGCTGTTAAAATGTATAATTTTACTGACAATGTTTTACTTAGAGTATTGAATATTTAATTCATTTTAGGTATGTGTAAGCAAAAGCATATACAGAAATATATTTTGAATATCTAATTTATTAATTTGTGGGCTGTTTTTTAGAAAATTTATTAATGACTTATACCATATTAATATTGCCAAAACCTTTGTGATTTTTACATAATTGAGCTTTTTAAAATAGCTGCGTCAAATAGTAGAGAAAGAAGCTTTATGGGGATCATAAATTAATATTACATGGGAATTTTTCATTTATTTAAAGAAAACATTCAAGCCCCAATTGAATTTTTTCACTGATTTATTTGCATACAAAGTTCGCAGCAAATATGCAGTAAGTGACATGACATTTTTTTGTTTTTTGTCCAGGGCAGAAAATTTACATAGCGAAAGCAGTAACTGAGAACAAGGCACCATTTTGAGATCTTAAAAAATAAAGATAAGAAAGTTTTGAATTTAAACTGATTTTTGAATGAAGACTTCAGTCATTTAGTCCTGCTATCATTCTACGTGGCTTTTATAAACTTTTACGGTATTATTTATAATTTCATTGTTATTCATCTTTCTGTTTGTTTCCTTATTTTGTTCAGAATACTTATGAATGTACACATAAAATATTTTATATTGCAAACTGAGATACCGTTGTTATCTTAATTAAAGATTTGTATCCTCAATCTGTAGTAATTAACTGATAGTACTTTTAATTGTGTATTGGTTTCTGGTTTATTTAAATGTGTAAAATAGCCATACATATGAGTAATAATTTAATGCCTAAAACTTCTTGTATTAAATATGTTTTTAGTACTTACGTAAAGTAAGCAAAAGATAATGTTAACCATAAGACATCACCAATGTAGTAATTTAATTTATTTTTAGCTTTTATTTGAAATTAAAGATTCAGAATGTTTTAGTCATCATCATGTATTTCATCATCAATTCAATCATCAATTTGATTAGTACAAATAGTATTAGGCTGCTTGAATTTGCACTCTGTTTAACCTCATAAGTTAAGTTTTTAAGCAAGCAGTTCTGGCACATGTCATGTGTAAAATTGTTTTATAATTTCGCAATAATATTCTTGACAAAAGAAGAATGAATTCTCCCTTAAGCGAATATAACTTGAAACTGAAAAGGAATGGTAGTTTCTATGCTTTTACCTATAGCATTATTAAAGATTCATTGATTTATATTAAGTTCTTTATCCTTAAATTATATTAGTAAATAAAGACGTTACATTCTGCCATCAGATTTCATTCGAAATTTTTTCAAAGCAAAATAATAATGACCAATAGCAAAATGTACAGATTCAAAGCAAAATGTGCTGTTGGTCATGCTTGCATTTAATTAAAGTAACTCTCACTCCGACGTTGTTCGCCGATAACATCGCGGCAAAAACATCGCGGATGAAAACGTCGCGGAGAAAATAAAGCGGTTCAAAAACTTCGCAGTTTAAAATTATCGTCGTCTGCAAAGATTTTTAACCGTTTTATTTTCGAGGACGATATTTTGCAGCACGATGTTTGAGAACTGCGATGTTTTCTCTTTGCTTTATTTTCTCCTACGATGTTTTGTACTACGACGTTTTCGCCTTGCGTTGTTTTCCCCGCGACGTTTTCGTCCAAGATGTTTTTGACGCAATGTTTTCGACTGTAACCCACTCTGATACCTCTAAAATTTAAGCATGACATATTTAGACAAACTTTTAAACCGCAGTATGTATATTTAAAAGGAATTCTCTTTTTGTTTTAATGCGTTAAGCCTATTTTAAAAAGACACAGCATTTACTTGTATAAAATTTAAGTTGAACAACATATGTCCTGTTCATAAATTTTTTGTAATATGTAGAACTGCATGTTAACAAAATGCTCATTTTGTAAAATGATCGTGATGCTAATCAAAATGTTTCTCTTTGGCTGTGTTCATTAGGTTAATGCATTTTAAAATAATTTATTAATATTTAAGTATCATCAAATAAAGCAAAAACAAATCATTCATTTATCAAAAACTTGTATGTTTGTATTCTACAAACTCAGCTTGATTTAATGCTGGGTTTTATAAACTTTTTTTTAGTCGCGACCTCATTTTATCACTTTTTTTCGAGACCCCATAATATTTACGAAAATTTTGTGGGACCCCATAAGCATTTTATAAATCTGACACACATGTGACTGAAACCATCAATTTTTCCATTTTTACCATAATATACTCCTGCAATTTTAGGTCATTAACATTAATTTCCTATTTTAAGACATAGAACAATGTGAAAATTTTAAATAAATAACAGGCAAATTGACAGCGTCACGTGCAAATCAAGTAAAATGAACGTTTGTATTATGAAAAGAATGCGTTGAAGCGTTTTCGTTTTTTCTTTGTCTGTATTGTCTTATCTTTATCTACTTTCAGATACATTGTGTAAAAATAGTTGGTAATGGTAAAATTATTATAATAAGTTAAAGAAATATCAAAACTGCTAAAATTTTTGGCTACCCCCTGCTGCTGACACACAGTTTAAGAAACTGTCATTTAATGTATCTTTCTATATTATAAAATAATCCTATCTTGTGAAAATATAACACATTAAGTGTAATTTCAGTCATATAAAAATACATATATCAGATATTAGTATAATACGTAATTAAGGGTTTGATAACTGTTGTTGCAAAGAACGTAGGTGTCATTTAAATACCATTTACTATTCTTCAAGAAATTCTTCATAATGATGGCAGTACTTTTATTTGAGTCAACCCATGTTCAAAATGTCACAATTACAATTATGGAAAAGGTCTTTGTATGCTTAGGCAGATTAATTTCTAATATATACAAAAAGCTACCTTCCTGGCATCTATCTTTATGTCTGTAATGTAAATAAAGTTTTCATTTATTTTGCCAATCTGTGTAGCAAAACAAATTAATTCAAACAGCTGCTACCTAGGTAGCAAACTTATAAAGATTTCGTTTTACGAGTTACAATTTGGTCTTCATAAGGGTTGGACAATCTTTCTGTAAAGGCACTTTAATGAAACTTTCTGTATTTCAAACAGTGACCGACTTGTGTAAAAAGGTGTTGGCACCATTATGAAGCTGTTCCTTCTCAGCTATAATTACGCAGTTTAAGTGTCCTAGTGTTAAGTAATCTTTAAATGAGCATCTAAAATATGCTCAGAATAAAGGAATAGAGGAATTAATGTTAAAGTAGGCATCATGTGTAAGATATTTTGGGCCATACTAGTAATTAGTTTCATTTATAATATAATTCGTAACATTGAATAGAGATGAATGTTTCATCTCCTCTCTATTTGACACAGAGAAAGGAACTTTTTATTATTAAGTAATTGTTTACATTTTTATAAAAAGGAGCAAATTATAATAAAGTTTAATTTATTGTAGCATAAAAAGGTTAAATTCACTTGTTACATTATTTACTATTTCTATAAAACTTGGTTATGCTAATTTTGCTTTCAGTACTTGAATTAAGTGTTTATCATTTTAATTGATATGAAAATTAAATAGGAAAAAATATATAGCATTTTTCAAATCATTAATATTTTCATAATGTTCATTTTATTAACTGTTGTCTTCACTTATTTTTCAAATGCTGAATTTGGAAAAATGGGTTCAGTTTCCTACTGCTTTTATGTATTTATGAAGACTTATAAAACTTTGAAATTTAATATAAAATTACATAATTAAAATGTGTATTAATTTTAGGGCTTCATCATTTTGATTTTTGTAGGCATCTTCTGAATTTCATAAGAAAACGTATTTTCTTTTTATTTACGTATTTTCTTTTATAGTATTATTATTTTCGTTTTAGAAATAATGGAAAAAAGCTAGAAAAGTATCTAACATTTGAACAATCAATCATTAATTATAATTCATGCTTTCTGAAAGTCTTAGATATAATACTGCAATCATATCACTTATCATGTGCACAAAAATTAACCTATCCATGCATTGAACATCAGAATGTCTGTTTATAATAATTTTTTATGTTGAAGTACCTAAAACAAATGAAATTTAATTGAACAGAAATGCAAATTATATAATAAATTTTAGGATTAAGGATTTTTATTATTGATGTTGATATTGGTAATGAAATGATAAGAGTATAACCCCTCACTTCCAAGTTAAGAATGATAAAGCACAATGTCTAAGATTCATTTTAGTTTACGTTGAATAGCATTCGAATTCCATTGACTATTTTCTGAATAATAACATTAATAGGTTTGTTTTTTAGCAGTCATTGTTTCTAGTTTATGTATCCTTTATTATTATTTATTTATTTAAATTAGCTTTCAGTTTACATGAGACATATCAAAACAAAATTTTAGAAACTGCCATATACATAATATATATTAGTCTATATTATTTTTCAATGAGAAAAATATGTATAGTATTAAAGTATTAGCTCAACAAAAATACTTTAAAAATGGCATGGCGAAAAAAGACATTTCTGGTGGGTTTCACTATATCTTGAAAACATTAGTTGTGAAACATTAAATTAACAAAAAAATAAATAAATAAAATTGTCATTAATAAGGAGGAACTTTCATGGAGATTTACACATAAGTAGAATGTTTGTGAAAAAGTAGGTGTCTCTTATTTATTTTTTCTTAAGTTAAAACATACAAAAGTAATTTATTTTTGAAATTTGCTTAATTATTTGGTCATTCAGTGAATTTTTAAACATATATAACAAACATTTATTATAATTATTTTGGTCATTTGGTCAATTTTTTAAACAAAAATTTATATTTTTAAATGACTAAAATTATTTTAATTTTGTATTTCAGTAATTCCTTTACTATGAAATTCTACAATATTAATTCATATATTTTTAGAAAACTAATTTGCTTAAAGAGCAACTTTTTGGTTTCTTATATTAGCTTATCATATTTAACAAATTGTGGAAAAGTTCAGCACATGCAGGGGAAAAAATGTGTGGATGGCGTGTTTTAAACATTGTTTCGAAGTTTAGCTACCTTTCGAAGTTTAACTATGTCCGGTACATATATTCTAATTTATCACTATATAACTAAATGCACCGGTCTATGAAAATCAAATGCGTTTAAAATCGCGTTTTTATATTCGTAATGTGCGTGTATTATCTGCATATATTGATAGAAATATGGTATTAACCTGTAAAAATATATCTAGAATTCGTGAAAAATGAATTTTTACAAAAATGATTTCCAGTGCGCATAGTAAAAAATTAGGAAAAATGTGCGTAAATTTTTGCCTAAAGTAGACGTTTATGAAAGTAAAAAAATTGCTCGAATTTACGTAAATTTTCACTAAAAATATACGAAATAAAAAAATGGGAAGATTTACGGATATGCGATAAATATGCGTAAATTTTTAGTAAAAATATGCGTAAATCCCTGAAATTTACGTATATTATACGTAAAAGGTACGAATGAACCGCAATCTTTCGCGTAAATATATCTAAATTGTACGTAAAACTTATGTATATTATACCGTAAAAATATAAGTAAATATCAACTATTTTTTCCCAGACACTTCATGATATTTTGACGTTTAACGAAACGCTTTTTATACGAAGTGCCACTCGTAAATTGTACGTATTTTTCTCGCGCAATATACGAATGCATGCTGCCTGGAAACGTATCTTGCTATGACCTTCCCAAAATAGTATCCTTAAAAAGGCTCGTAGTAACGGTATGAAAATACGCTTATAATAGAGAAAGGGGATGTACTTTTCACAAGTTATTTTATGTGCGCATGATTCTCAGTAAGGCTCAAAGTGCAGGGAGGGATATTTAAAATCCACGTCGTAATATCGAACTTAAAATGAGTCTAATGTGGCGTATGATCCCCTTTTGAAGCCAGACTAGCGAGGCGGAGCGGCATACTGGACGGAGGGCAGATGAGAGTTCTTGTGGCAGCCGATCAAATTCACGCAGCAAGGCGGTTTTCCACTTCGGTCTGCTTCTTGGAGGAGGACAGCGAGATGAAAATGTTACCCCAAGAGTGTCTCAGATATGCTCTATAGCGTTAAGGTCATCGTCTGGACAATGCATGCGACGAATATCCCCACTTTCCAGGTAATAGTCGATCAGCTGAGCCCTATGTGGATGAGATTTGTCATCCGTTAACAGAAACCCAAGACCAACCGCACACTTGAAAATTCGTACCTAGGACTCTAGGATCTCCTCTCTGTACTTCACAGCAGTCAGGTAGCCATTGGTAAATGTATGCAGTGGTGTGCGGCTGTGAAATATTATGCGTATAATCATAGTATCATGCTCCAGCCTCTGGATACAGGTACCCCGAGAATCAGTGTCCAACTGAATATTGACTCATCCGTAAAAGCCACGATACTCCACAGAAGTTTAGTCCGAGGCATATGTTGTTTGCACTATGCTAAACACTCATTTTTGTGTGTTGCAGTGCGCGGGATGATAAGAGTGGGTCTTCTAGCACACAGGCACATCTCATGAAGACTTAGGGCAACTGAAAAACTCGGTTCCAGTAGCAGAATACTGCTCACGTTAGAGCTATGAAGCAGTGGCTGTTGTCTCGCAGAGCAGGAATTGCCAAATAACGATTCATATATGTCTCTGCCAACCTTGGTCGATCTCGTCCAGATCATCTCGGATCCAGTGTCTTAAAACTGTCTCCATCAACTGCACACGACCCTGGCCATTACTTTGAGCTCTGTAACCACATGTGCTTATTATTATCAATGAGTCTAATGCGGTATCCTAAACCTGTCTATTTAATTATAGGATCGATTGTGAAGTCATCATAGATCATTCTGTTTCTAATCACGTAATGAACATTTAAAATTCTTCTTAGAATCTTTCTCTGTATTCCTTGAAGTTTGTGGAAGTCTGCTTTTGAGGCTGACGCCCAGATGTCAAATGAGTAGCACAGAAGTGGCCTTGCAGTGTGTAGGTGTATGCTTCTCTTTTTATTGCGAGACAGTCTAGAGTAATTTCCTAGATGTATAGCAAGTTTGGTTGGAGATACCACAGGCTTTTTCTATGACGTGTTTAATATGACAAATCTATGTGAGCCTTTAGTTAGCGTTTTCTAGATGGATAAGGACATGTATAATGGTGTTGCTTATATGGTCCCCAGAAGGTGCCTTAACACTAGCATTACGGTGTTTCCCGTATACTTATAATTACGACCAGCGGTCATTTTGACCTCTTGTTCAGAATAGAAGAAAAGGCTTGCTTTTTGTGACTATTATGTAAACGATGCATTTTGCTTGTTTAATAATTAAAAAAATTAACTGAGTAAATGCATGGAAATAAAAGATGATTTAATTTAACAAAAAGCAAAACAAAGTAAAGTGAGTAAATATATTAATCAAAGGATAATTTAATTTAACAAAGAGATAAAAGAGAAAAAAAATCACTCTAGATATTTTTAAACTTCTTATCATTTAATAAATTGCTTCAGAAAAACGTTTCAATATCAAATAAATATATTAAAAATTACACCTATTAGTACTTATGTTATTCGATTTTGTAGTGCATAAAGATTACTGCTCTTTTAATTTTGCCTATACAGGTTTCAAAAACATGTTTTTTACAGTATTCACAAATATTCAAAGTTTTGTTACATTTATTTGACTTTGTTTACACTTACGGGAAGGGTTGACGCAAGTATCACTTATCTTTTCGTTTTTTACAAAAAGTTTGTGAATTTTGTGCGAAATGCACATCTTTCGAAGCTCCTCAGTCGGATTCAAAATAAAATCAAGACGGTTGATGCTCGTATTTTAAGTTGTTCTCTTGTAAATTATCAATGCATTTATCGCGGTAAACTTAAGAATATTAAAAAATAAACTTGATCTGGTCAACGTTTGGATGAGTACTTCACTGAGTATTTTCTGGCCACCTGGTCCAAAACACCAGCTCCACGTTTCGCCGAATTGTAAAAATTAACAAATTCCTGTATCTGTTTTTCATCAGATGTGATTTCCAATCTTGGGTGCATGGTAATCAAGAGCAGAACGTTCTTTTTTTTGCCTTCTTAACACGTAAGCATTATATTTGTCATGCTTAGCAATCTTACTAGAACAGAGCTCATTCCTCCCGTATTTTTGAAAAAATAAGGTACCTCTCTTTTTGAACGATTTATTGTGCCAACGCAGCAGACGAATCGGATTTACTTGTTTCACTGAGAACAATCCAGTACTCGTCGGATAAACTGGACGTAGTTTCGGTATTAATTCTTTATAAGGTGCCGTTTCTGAAGCGGAATTATCATCAGGAAAACTTTCAAAAACTTTCATCATCTCTTCTTTCGTTAGATATTTTCTGCCAACGCTTCTACGCGACTTGAGAAACAGTTCAGAACAACAAAACTATCCAAATAAAGTACATTTGTGTGTACTGAAAAATAACCTTTTTAACCACTTAACTGCCGCGGAAAACGTACAAAATTCATTCTCCAGTGCCACCGTTTTTTTACACAGGCGCGGGCAGTTATGCGATTTATTAGGGGGAAAATAAGTGCAAGTTTTCTTCCTTCTCTGAAATAGTATCCTCCTTCATATACTCGTCAAGGTCATTGTGGTGTTGCATTCGAAAGCTTTGCGAATAATTTTACTGGTAGCAGCGCAAAGCAAATGATAGCATTTCGAAAGGGCGTATATATACGCCCGGGGCAGCTAACGCATCGGCTGAGCAAGGCGTATATATACGCCCGCGGCAGTTAAGGAGTTAAAACAAGGAAAATGTTCAGACACGTGGCGCGCAAAAATTCCAAGCAGGTGCTTTTAATTTCCAATCCTCCCCTCCCCACTCACATCTATGAAATATTTAAACATCCTTACCAAAAATACATCTGTTTATCAGCAAACTAGAAATAGCTAGAAAGTCATAAAAATAACGAAAAATATATAATTTTTTTCAATACGTTCAAATTGACCGATAGCCGTAATTTTAGGTATAAACAATAATATTGGCAAAAATAATTATTGAAAATAGAAAAATAAATATCATGTAACATCCTCTAGTTTTTAGAAAAAATCGAAAATTAATATAGGAAAAGTCGAAAGTTGCGAATAAAGAATTAACAAAGTTATGTCCAATTAAAAGGGCGATATGGTCAAAATGAACGTTGGCGTAATTCAAGTGTTAATAAGCTAGACAAGAAAAATAAACCTCTGAAGTCATATGACCTTGACAGGCTAGCAACTGAAATGGCAGAAACATTAAAGAAAGTGAGGTAAGAGTGGGGAGACTATTATCTCATATACTGCATGTGTGCTGATCTAATCAAAAGCAACGAAAGACAAAAGTCACGTTGCGCAAAAAACGAGTAAAAGTTTACAGTGAAAGTAGTGAAAGGAGTTGTGGTCTCTAAGTATGTGAGTAACAAATAGTCTGACCAATTTCCTAGGAGTACAGAAATTTGGTTGGCGATATCACAGGCTTTTATGATGACGTGCTTAATATGACAAGTCCATGTGATCGTTTGTTATCATTAATGATAACGCCTATATAACTTATATTATTTACCCGGTTCACAATTTTCCCGAATAAGTAGAGGTTGTTCAATGTTTTTTTCCGAATCCTGAGCCAGTAGAAACTTAGACGTTGAGTCACCCAAACTGATTCTCCATTTTTTTCGCCTCTGCTCAGGATCTAAATCAAAATCTTGGAGTTTGACGATGGCGTTATCGGATTGGATAGAGCTCACGGCTACTGCCGTATCGTCGGCAGGGCAAGCTAACATAAGAGTTATGATCCGATTTATTGTTTTTTATTTAAAAAATCGGAAACAAATTCAATTTTTTTTGGAATTATTTTGATCATTTAATGTTTTGAATTTTCTTCCTAGTACTGCTCTCACTTTCGGAACTTATTTCATACACTGTCAGTCCAAAGTCATTTGGCACTACTTTCCTATGTATGAATCTGACCTGTGTATCCCCAATCACATTTTCATATTCTAACCTATAATACTCATCCAAATATTTATCGAAGGTTATTATATCCGCATCAAAAAATTGGTTTATGTTTAAAAACCAGGATTTCCTTTTTCTTCCTCTATGAGTTGACTAAACATTTCTTTCTCAAAGTGTGATTTAGAATCACTTCTAGAAACTCATAATCGGAACATCCTTATTTTTCAGAAATTCTTTCTTCAAGCTGTTCTTTACCACACACGTCATTTTTACTTGATCCAGTCCAATGATCCCAATTTTCATTATCGAGCTCCTCATTCTGCTGAAGTTTTGGACATTCTCCTTGAATGGCATAATAATTATCATTAACAGGTTTTTAATTTTCTTGTCATGTTTTCAGGGTCAAAATCATTTTCCGTATCATTTTCATCAAAGTTCAATTCATCTTGTCCAGACACTTACTTCATCTTCAAACATTTTCTGCAAGTTTTTTTTGACGTTTTCAAGCTGATTTTTAAATTAATTCTTCTCTTTCTGGCTTTTTTCTTTCAATGTATTCTTAAAACTACTTCTTCCTTTTATTATCAGCACGTTTGAGAGAATCTCCAATCGGCTTCTGAGTCCAGCTTTTCAAGTCGGAAATTATATGTAGCAATTCCTGCTTTTGAATGCATTTTTCATCATCACTCAGCACTGCAGTATCTCTAATTGCTTTATAAGTAAGAATTTCGTGCAGTTCATTAGCTTTACAGTCTTTTAGGTATTTCAAGGTATAGGTTTCTTCGTCGCAGATTATTTTGATAAAGATTGTTTTGCGAAATTTTGTGAATTTTGATCCGAAAAAGAAAGGCCTTTTCTAACTCTCGATTCCGTTAGGCCCATTTCCATTAACACATAAAATTCTAGTTTGAAAAGAAGTATTTACTTTCTCGGGATATAATATTATCTTCAGATCTTTCTAACGCGTCTATAGGTTATAAGTGCATTTTTATTTGCACCTAGAGTTACGAAAAAGGAGAAATAGAATACTTCAAATCATTTATATTATTTTCAGTTGTAAATGTGTATGTGAAAGGGATAACTTCCGTCTATTTCAGGAATCAAATGTGTATTATTTAAAAGAGTAAGTTCATATGCACGAAGAAACATTCAGTTCCATTGGTTTATCGCTAGTCTCGGTACTCTGCTCATAAAATGTAGAAAGTAGTTAAATGTTAGTAACTCTTCTGTCTACTGTATTGGATTCTGATACTTTTAAATGAGGCATTACTTATGTACCTTTATAAGATTTTTGTTTACTTGTTCGATCAGAAATTACGTGATTTATTTTCTTCCTCATCGTAAAACTGGCTTCTAGTGATTATTCTTTTAATTTCTTTTTAGTGAGAGGCACATCCTCACCTACTTCTTCGGCTGCTTCCATTAAATTTGTTTTCAACCGTTGAGAAGCAGAAATCATTGAAATCGAATATTCTTGGACAGAGCATCAAAATTAATTTTAAATAGCTTTTAGCTAATATTCGATTACTGAACTCAAAACATTAATCAGCTAGCAAAATATAGCAATAATTATTTTTAGTTATAAACCAAGCTAGAAATTCAAATATGACACAAAGTATTTCATTTCAAAACGGAACTATAATATAATACGAATATGTACTTTCCGTTCAACAAGAATTTGCCAAATTGCTATTAATAAAGGAATATTAGAGTAACTAATAATTTAAGCCTTCAGCTAGATTTACAAAACAAAATTCTTGATTTAGGATTCTAATATAAGAGATTAAATTTATAAATAGAAATATCCTAATACTACGTAATAAAACTCTAACGTAACAGTTCAGATATATTCAACAACAAAGTTATGTTTGATTTTGGGTCCCTAATAAAAGAGCTTAGATTTCAAAATAGAAATATTCTAATTTTACGTAGTAATTCTGCACTCTAATCCTAGTAATTAATTTGACACTTTAAGACAAAATCTCAAATTTAGAATACGATACGCTTAATTGAATTCAGTAATGAGCCTAAACATTTTCATATAAAATGGCACTGTACTCGTAAAAAGGCTGGTACTCACGCATCCTGCATTCCTTTCATATTTAAACTTGAACAGTGGTTTCAATTTTCGATTCCAGTGGCTACCACCTGATATCTTTTGGTCTATAAAGAAATTTCACCATTTTGGTGAACATCCATCATTTTATTTTTCCAACTACAGAAAACTAAGACATTTCCTGTGCGAAGATCTTCGACGCATCTTCAGGCGACCATCTTTAAAGCTGGAGGACTTTTACACATTTCTTGCTGGGTATTTATTCGTTAGCGTAACAACGCAAAGATGTTGCAGTGGCACAGGAGCTAAAATGGATAACATATTCTTGCTTTCCATCTCACATTTTCAAAGAAGCTTTATAATTTATTTTTTGCATTAAACAAACTATATTTTTGAGTAAATATTTCTCTTAAATAACTACCATTAATATATAGATATATATATTTTTAAATCTTACTTAAAAATTCTTGCTCAAAGTTTAGATTTTTTATTTTATAAATTTTTAGTTCCGAATGTATGTAATTTTAAGTTTACTGTTTAATCATTTAGTATTCCTGTTAATTTGGAATAAAGAACTGCGTTTAGAATAATATCATAAATAGATAATAATGTGTAACACACATGAATGAAATGTTTTAAAAGATGATAATGAAATGAAAGATTTTTAAATGACGATTTAAAAAAAATATTATTTGATACTCCGTGTTCACGAATTAAAATTTTTAGTACTCATACTTTATACTTAATGTAGTAAATTATATCTTATAAGTATGATTGAAAATAACGCATTCTGATAACTGTACGTTTATTCTGTTGAGTGATTTTTAATACCAGAGACAAAGCAAATTTAACCATGCATGTAAGCTTTCAAATGATATTTTATTTCAATTGCAGGGATTTTTCTCGAAATCTTCAAATTTATATACTGCGAATTTTGGAGACTTTTAAATTTATGCATGTTGCTTTAATGTAAGATTTAAAATTAGAAAATTAGAAATTCACCATTTTTTTTATCTTGAAAGGAAGATTTAATGGCCTTTACCATTGGAAGCTCTTAGCAAAAGCTATAGACATTTCTTCAGAAGCAAAACCTTTCCTTGACTAACAGCCATTAAAACAACGGCTCGTTTTCCACATTTGATGGCAACCACTTTTGGAGTCTTCACTCATTTTTGCTTTATGGTACTTAACCTCAGCCACGAAGAGAAGGTCTCGAATATGCTCTTATAATTCTCTTTAAGTGAATTGTCTTCTGTTTCTAATAAAACCATTAAGAAGCTATTTTTGCATTCCTTTAGCTGTATTCAAAATGTCTTAAACAGTTAAAAGACTTACGAATCTTTAAATAAACACTAGAAACTTAAATACTAGAAATTCTTAAAAGAAGTAATTTTTGGGAGATCTGCCTTCAGGGCAGGGAAAATACACCCTAGAATTAAAGGAATAGAAATCTGTTAATGAGTGCTTAGAAACTAAATAAAGACAGTAAATGCATTTGCCAACTGATAGATATAAATATTTCTTTCAATAAATTTATTAAGTAGAGGGCATAAAACGGTTTTATAATACACTGAGAATTCCATTTATATTGTTACAGATTTTGTATTTATTAAGCTACTTTTAATAGAATTGTTATTAAAATTGTTTCATTTCCCCATGCAACACAACGCGTAACGACGTTTAAAAGAAAGCTACGTCAAAAATGTTTATTTCTGAAAAGTAAAAATACAAGAGCGCGTGCAATAAACATTTAATAAACATAGGTCTTAATTGTTTATGCTATCGAGAAAAATCGAGAAAAAACCAGAATGATCTCACGCAGGATTAAAAAGCTTATTTGTTCAACTTTTGTTTACTTAAAATAAAAATTTATTACGAGATGTATTTTTTACTGTTCGAAACTTTTAGTTCTTCAGCAAAACGTTTCGGAAATTCAAAATTTCTACGCACCTTAGAAACTGTAGCTTCTGCGAAAAATTTAAATCCGCAGCATTTTAAAGTTGATGAAAATATTAAAATTGTCATAAAAATTCTTCATGAAAACCATTCAGCTGTGTTCTACGTTACGACACAACGCATATTACGTAGGGCAAATGAAATGGCCTTAAAATCATATTTACATTTCAAGCTAAGACCAAGGATCGGACATGTTTTCCTGAGAAAAATGAGCAAAATACAAAGCTTAGTTCACTAAAATTCAATTCTAGATTATAATAATCACGTACAAAAAATTTAGTTCTGAAACTGTCAAACGAGTAATCAGAATATACGGATATAATAGCAATGACAAAAAGGATATTTTTTGGGAACCATGGGGGCAAGGAAGAAATCATATTTCTTGCATCCTGCCAAAACTCTTAAGGTCGCCTTATGCTATCGAAGGAGGGAAATCCTCGCGTCATGGGGTGATCTTGTCGTGAATTGCCTTTCACGCCTTTACATCATATTCGCAGATATAAACGACAAGATTCCAATTAATATGCAGCACTGGAAATCAAAAATGGTTTTCGTAGCATAGGAAATTTATGTGAACAGTGCATATTTCGTTATTTACACTTAAAACAACATCCATAAAAATAATGGAATATTTAGCGGAAATTTCTTTCTGTACTTTAAATAAAAGTCAGCAGCAGGTATCCAGTCTATTTGAGCATTCACTCCCCTGATTTTGGTTGATTTATCGTCATATTTGCTAATATCGTGATTTTTTAAGTAGGAATTATTTTTGTTCTTTTTTTCTATTTTGGTTTCTAATTTGTTTTTTCTGCCCCACTTCAACTATGCATAACAATTCATATAGATTTTAACTTAAAAATAAAAAGGAAATATAATAATTATTTCTTATAGTTAATTAAATAACTGTAATAATCATT
>KK113018.1:167424-195052 GCA_000611955.2 Stegodyphus mimosarum | reverse complement strand
ATATAGGAAAATTAAGCTTTGAAAACAATCGAATTTTTAACAATATATAAATAAATATGTAAGTGCACAAAATGAGGCACAACGTAATCAAACAGTGAATTACAAATCATGATACAAAATAAGAGCGGGAAAAATCCTTATTAAATGATTTATGATCTGTCCATCCTAATTGATGATAAATTGGTCCGAATAGCGTGTGCGTGTTTCTGCTCATGATCGCAGCCAGCGAGGTTACACTATACACAAGGTCGTGTTTGCAAAATACATGGTATACCTAGATTTGTCATATTGGTGCAAGGTAGTATATGGTGTCGAATCAAATATAAGGAACTTCGATCCCAAGGTTGAATTATAATTTGTGGCAAAAGCCCAACAAAGAAGAGAATCTCAAAACGCGGTTCCTATTAAAAAGCCAGCCAGCGGCCGAGTAGTAAAGTCACTGAACACTGGTAGGTTGGTCCGAGTTTCGAATCCCGCGAACTGGCTGGCTGCATGGGCGTTTACGTAGTTTCCCCCATGTGTAACGTATATACGATCCAATTTCCCTTAGAAAGTCCTCCACAAAGGCATCTCTTCTTTTAGACAAATAGCCCTCGAAGCATTGCTAAAATCACATAAAATCAAATCAAATCAAAGGAAACCTTTCTATTAAAAAAACCGACACTAAATAGTTTTGAAAGGTCTTGCTGCTTCTGGAAATCTAGTTTTTATAGGAAACTCTACGGTCTTTATAAAAATGCAAAGGATCTAAATACATACACACACACATAAAGAGAGAGAGAGAGAACGACAGATCGATATAATCTTAAAGGTTTCGGGTTTAAAAGTTCATAAGAAAAAGGCTCTTTTAAAGTTTAATATACTTTATCATTTCACATTATCAACAGAAATGACCCAGGAGGAACAGTGAAATATTTTATAAGATACTAAAAGAATATACATTTAGACTATCATCACTACATGGAAATGTTGTATGTCTCCCTTATATCTGAAAAGTAAACATTATACATACATGTATGAACCCTTTTTTAAAAGGATTTTTAGAAAACGAAAATAAAACTTAGATATAAATTTGCGCAATGTGCTGCAAAATTTGGAAAATAATAACCCAAAATATTAGAAATCAAAACAAAAAAGAAAATACCGCATTAAAAATTTGAAGGCCATACTTATTACCATTGTGAAACACAGTGATAATACATGATGTAATTCTGTAGAATTATTTAATATATTAATTAGATTTATCTTGAACTAAATGCATCATCCAGATTAAAAAATGAAAAATAATTTTAAGAATTTTGTCTGCTGTTTTTAATGAGCCTGGTTTGTTAATTAATAACAAATAAACTGAACTTTAAATATAAATTTCTTACATTTTGCAGAAAGGCAAGCAAATCTTATGAAAAGCGAAACAGCGCATTTACAGCTGAGGGCAATTAAAGATTACAGAGCAAAATCCTGTTTCCAAAATATTTTGTACCTTTCGGGCTAATAATTTAGCACACTAATTTGAATGCAAAATGTACTGACGTTCTTTCAGGACAATCATTTTGAATATACAATTTGAATATCTCTTTATAGCTAAAGTATAACTGCCTTGAAGTTATCAAAATTTCTTCTTGTCGTCTAGACTAAAAATTTATGAAACATGCTTTATGAACTGAGAAGTAGAATACCGAATCACGAAAATATTAATATCTCTTTAAGTACACGACTCAAAGTAATTTTAACGGTAGAACTTAAATAAGAAGAAAAAGAAATGAAGAAAACTTCAAGCAAGAAATTAATTTTGTGTAAAGAACAACCTATTAAATATGTTTTTTCTGCTATTTCCATGTTTTTGTTGAATAATAATTCTGTCTTCCTTGCATTCGAATATGAGTTAATTTTTAAGAATTGTTAATAGATTATTTTTGTTCTGAGAAAAGTTTGAAAATTAAATTTACATTTTAAAATTTTTCCTTATTATTTATTTTTATTTATTAACTTATTTATTTGGTTTACGTTAAGGACGTTTCAAGGAGACGGACAACATTATAAACGGAGGAAAATAAAGTCAATTCTTTAATACACTCCTGTTTGTAAAAATTACAACACCAACAAAGTGTTATGAGAATAAACGAAAACTTGTAGAAAATTCAAAAAATTGATATGCAGATGATTAGATATTCAGATTTGAAACTTTTCCTGGAACATCGTTCTCCCTCGTCGATCATAAAGAATCCAATATAAACAGATTATTCCGTTTGGATGAGGTAAATGTTTGTCCTCCCGAGTAGGAGGATTTTTCTATCATAAACTTCAATTCGTACACAGCGTAACGCATGTACAGCTGCGTGATCCTCAACATCAACAATGAAACGTCTATTCAAGTAATGCCCTGAAGAGTACTGGACAAGTCGCAAATATTGTAGTGGACCAACAATTGTTACATCAGTTAGAGATGAAAAGCACCTCTTCTACAAGGTACGACAAATCGTGTAGCTTCACCTCAACAACTGGCATAACGTTGGAACACTGCTTCCGTATACCTGTAAGCGTCAACAGTTCGTTGACATCTGGTGGACTGTGAATTGAGAAAATGTATTCCCTTGCTCAGTATTTTTATGTTGCAAAAACCATCGATGCTTGTGCTTGCATGGACTCATCAGCATAACCAAGTCATTAGCTTGCTAACTGACAGTACATCATCGTTTCTGATGAATTCTGTTATAACCTGGAGTACAGCAGTTGTCGAATAACTGTTAAATACGATAGGGGTGAAGCCTTCTACCGGATTACATTATCCAGCGTCATACTAACCGATCATTAAGCACTGAGATGCCATTAGTAGAGCTAAACGATCTCACCGGTTAAGAATTCAAGCTGGTCTTGTGAACAACTTCCACATCATGGAAGATGTGAATACCAAAGCTGTATCCTTTATTCAAAGCATTCTTAGAGATGTATTTCAACAGCACAATGCCCTTTTACACGTTGCAACAGTTGTTCAAGATATGTTTAAAGGATATCAGATACCACTTCTTCCTTATCCTGCCAGTCCTGGTCAGTCCCAGGTAAGCCATGAATTGAACACGTCTAGGATTTCGTAGGCCGGCAATGCGCTCGTGGCACTCTTTTATCAGGTAACACCAATCCTCTTCAGATTAGGAAAGTATCTATAGGAAATGCTATTCCTTGTGTATATATTTAAAATCTCTTTGTTTGAAAGCCGTGATGAATATGAGATTTTTTTATGCTTAACAATAATCTGATTTTGGGTGGTCAGTGTTCTTTTATTGATCTGCCTCGATGATCGCTTCTTTGTATCATTACACATCATAGGTAAAATAAATTTCATTCACTTCTGATGACTTATACATGGCACTGCAATTTTGGACACACTATGTTGTGATACAGACTTTAAGCAGGCTGTGAGTAATAAAACTTTAATCCAGAGTAACATTCTAAAATTAATTTCCAATTTTTTAAAATGTTGTAAATATCTAATGCAAGTAAAAAAGTTAAATTATAAAAGAAAATCACTTAAAATTTTTAGTATTAAAGTAATACTGATTAAATGGAATATTCTAGCAGTGTATACTAAAAAGCAAATTATTTAGTTTAATTAAATTTTAAGCACATAGTATACCTACAATGTCACGATGGAAACGATTTTACCGTTATAATAAATGTACTGCTTATTATATTCTTACTATTAGTACATGTAATTTAAAGTCACTATGCTTAGGCATTTCATAATCCCATTTTGTTTAATAACACAAAATTATCTGTTTTCTGTCCATTTATATTTGATTTAGAAACATCACGCGTTTCTCAAACAAGTATTTTTATATTATTCAATAAAACAAAATGTGTTCAGATCTTTCATAATAAATAAATAAATAATTTAATAATAAATTGGAAACATTTTGAATTATTCCCGCTATAAAGTTGAAATTTTAGATAAATATTTCTGAACAATTGAGCATATAATTCATCAAAAGAATAATTTCTGGTTGTACAATAAACAATTGGTAAATTGTTTTGTTGATTTAAACAGTCGACTGCTCACAATTATTGACTTATTTATTCATTTAAAACAATTTCAAAGGCGTGCGGCTGAAAGAAAATCTTCTATAATGTAAATTATTCGTATTTTCCAATTTTTCCCTCAAAAATGCACAATATTTGCTGGTAAGAAAATGAATGTCTCTGGTGTTGAGCCTATTTACACGGTAGATATGAGTAAAAAGCGCTTTATTCCCTTCGCACACAAGATAGCTCTCTTTCTTTCCAAATAGAGAATGAATAAATGCATGTAGTATTTTTGCGTTCTGGCAACAGAATTATTCATTGTTTCGTAAAAGTACGGAGAATGGGTATGAATTCTTAAAAAGGGTAAAGAAAATGGGGTAAAATGGCTATTTGCGATCTCACATGTTTAAATATTTTACATGTTTTTGAGCTATCATACGGCTGGGAAACAATAAAAAGAACTTTAGATTTTGTTAATTCAATACTGCCTAAGCATCCGTCAATTTATATTAAGAATGATTTTGTCAAAAAAAATTCTAGTTTAATCTCATAACAAATGTGCTTTTATTGTCCTCTAAGTTCACATTTAATGCATATGTATACATATATTTTTTCCTTTCTAGTTAGAACGATAATTTTAAGCGAGATGATAAAACATTTGATGATAATAATGAAATGCTGTTAATTTAAATAAACGCGATTTTACTAGATATATTTAAGAAGTATACTTTTATACAAACAATTATTTATGAAACTTTAATCTGGAGTAGAAGTTAGTTTTACTAACCTTAAAATTAGATTTTCAGTATGCTAATTAAAACTAGCATGGAATACAGAAAATTTAATAGAAATTAATATAATTTAAAACTTCACCAATGATATCTACATTTACAGATATGTTCTTTGATTTCATTGAGCATCTATAAAAAACATTTTAAGAAGGCTGAAGTTTTGACCCAATCGTTTACTACTGAACGAATCTTAGATCGAAAGAAAATTTAAGAAAGAATTAAACATCATATTACCTCCACAAAAGAAAAGTAATACAGAAGTTTTAATGAAAAGTCATTCATAAAATTATAGACATTTTTCACAAATTTGCATTTTAGATGCATGTAAATAACATGTAAAAATGTAAATTGTAGCAAATGGAAATGAATTTTGCTTACAGGGGTACAACAAAACATTTGAATAGTACTAGTGTAACTTATAAATAGTTATCTCAAGTTATCAGTAACTTAAACATTATTCATTTTGTATACTGCAATTTAAATTTATAAGGCACTTAAGTCGAATTCTTTTTTATTAGATTTGTATGACAGATTTTGCTATTTTGTATTTTAATCTGTATTAATTAATATTTAATTCTGGGATTAAATAAAACAACTCAGATATTTATCCCAAATTTGCTATTTAGGAGTATGTTAACTAACAAATTCTTCGCCGTGGAATTTTATATAAACTGGTTAAAAATGACTATTGATTTTAAGGCTTACTTTGCGAGAATGTATAACATAATTAGTATTTTATTATATTAGTGCATTTTGAAGTTTAATGTTGCTTTGATGTGCGGTCACCAATGCCCATCACGATTCTAACAGCATAATTTTACTGCCCGCGCCGAACAATTTTATGCACTTGGCCACTCACCTAAGATCCCCTCCGACGTTACTGAAGTAACCATATATCGGTCACCATTGACCCCCCATGGCATTACTAAAATAACTAGATGTCAACCATCGGTGACCTCCATGACTACCAATGTGTTAAGTAGCAAAGGAAAAGAATACTGGTTACAAGGATGTAACAAAACGTATGAATAATACTAATGTTACTTATAAGTCACTCTTATCTTCAGCTATTAGTGGTTTAAAACTTATTCATATTGCACAATGCAATTTAATCTAATAAGGCACTTAAAAGGAATTCATTTTTTAGATTTTTATGATGGCTTTCCTTAGTTTAAATTTTAATCTGCATTAATTAATGTTTTCTCGGATTACACACACACATATATATATATATATGCGACATTTAGGTATTTTGCAATTAATATTCTTTGTAAGTTGCTTCTAACTAATTGGCTACTTTATTTAGTCCTCATAACTAGAGTGAAGCTAAATGGTAAGGAAATTATCCACACCGTTTATCTGAAATTATGTCAGTGTTCGGTACAATTACTCCTCAGGATGCTACGCAGTATAAATCGATTAAAGAAAATAACATCTAAGCAGTCTGAGAAATAATAGACCGCTTTCGATGCTTTTGAGTCAAAATCACATTAAAATATTTTTTTACCTGTAAACTAAGTAAGCATCTGTTTTTACTTAAATTAAGTAAAACAGACACAGGAAAAAATTGCTTTTATGTATGTTTATTCTCTGCCTTGAAGGAGGAAAAAGTATGTAAATAGAAGAGAAAGAAAAAGTTAAATCCATAATTTAAGATCAGCGTCAGTATTCTGACATCTGTGAAATCATTTTCAAAGAAAAATTTATTTTTACTGTACTCTGATATTGCTATACATACAACAAAAATAAATCAGTGAAAATGTATTTGTATTTTTACTCATTTTTACGATGCATAGCGTGCGCCTTGCTCGAGATATATATTTTGTGAGTAAAATATCTTCAAAGAAAACATTCATTCGAAATGTATTTTCATTACAGGAAAGCAATATATCCTTTGGTCTCATATCAGACTTCGTATATCACGATAAATTCAGGACTACCCATTCAAACGCTTTTTTTTTCTTTTGATTCAATTTCTCTTTTGTGATACCAAAATGGAACTTTGAAACAAAGGAATGCAATGGGAAGCATATTAGAATATAAGCAGGAAAATAGTGTCAGATTGTTTGAAATTAATTATTTGTTTCCTTCTGTACGACAGTTGTGCTGCAGCATATTTGTTCTAAGTAAATTAAACAGTTTTGATTAGTCTTTTCAAAAATACAGATGAAATCTAGAAGCTTCTCTGAAATTTTACTGATGTTTAGTTAATAACTATTTAGGATTTGTCATGTAAACCTTATGTCTTATATAATTGACATACTGAATGTAAATTCTATTGCGAGCTATGGGGTCGTTGACAACTGTTTCAAGAATGTCTCCAGAAGGACAGGAAAAAATTACAATTGATTATGAAATAAGATACACTTAAAAAAAGGTATTTTATACATTAAGGTTTTTCTCCAAAATCGATATAAAATTTAATGCATTAATAAAAGATAAATAATTTATGATATTGTTCAATGGTTAAAATAAATTAAATAATTTTATTTCATTTGCAATTTTATGTCGCGAATAATAAATTCAGAGAATGAAGAAACCGCTTTGAATATTCAATTTTGGAAATAAGGTATAATAACATTGTTAGAATGAGAATTTTACTTGAAGCCGTGACGAAAAATCAAATGTCGCCAAATCGTGATTAAGTGAACCAGGTTCATCAACTCAAATACAAATTTCGCACGGGAAAACACGCTTTTGTCTCTCGTCCGTTTCAGACTACAAAACGTTTTTCAAAAAAATAGAAAATTGCTCAATTGATATTTTTTTTATCATTTTTGTTTTAAAAGAGGGCGAAAGGTTTGTTTTGTAATCTCTAAAATTTCAAAACTTTATGTTTGATGTATTTTTAGATGTTAAAATTTTAAAATTATGAACCTCAAATAGTCTAAAAACCGATCGATTTTCAAAATTTTTTAAAAATTCAGAAATTAATTTTAATTTTTCAAACAAGTTTCATTGGAACGACGTTTTCCCCACTCTATTCGATGGTACAAACAGCAGCCTTCTGACATATTTAATTTGTTCTTTATCCGAAGATATAAACGAAAAATTGTTTAAGCATCAATTAAAAATACTTGAATCGAATTTCGAAAACCTGCCTTCCCCACAGCGCATTTTCATTGACCCACAATGTAGTACAAATTTTGAACTCGATGGCTTAACAGGAAGAAGTCAATGACAAAATTCCAACCACTGTAAATTACCTTGCGTGAATTTAAAAAAGTTTAGAAAAATTAACATTGCACACAGTAATACATACATCCAAATAACTCAGAGGAAGCTTGGATATTCAACAGTTTCTCCTTGGCGCGATGAGATGTTATGGAACTCCTTGGCCAGTTATGAAAATTAAACAGAGAGTAAATTCAAACTCGTAATTTAACCGACTTTCTCTGGATCGCTAAATCTCACAGTTTGCAACTAACTCTTACCTCTCAGAACCGTATTTATATCGCTCTTAACTGTGTCAATTAATAATAAATCACTGTCAGGCTCTTACATTTCCCTTCAACCAATAATATCAAATTCGCGAGCCAAAACTTAAAACTACCCGTTGGGGACAAATCTGGACTGAAATTAAATTTTCTTGAATATAACTTTCATCTTGACCACGACACATTTTCTCTCTCACTTTGTAGAGACATTAGGTATTTTGAAGCTGGAGACGTGAAAAATGATCAATGCCCTCGCCGGGACTCGAACGATGGACGTCTCGAATACTTGCCGAGCGTGTTGACCATTACACCACGAAGACGAGAGAAATATCTTGTATACTCTCCCTTTTGAAGGGCGACTGGGGATTAGGGGATCGCCAAATCCTGGTGCAAGAGAATCATCAGTCACCACCTTTTAGTTCGTGCGCCACTGTAGCGACATTAGGTATTTTGAAGCTGGAGACGTGAAAAATGAGCAATGTCCTCACCGAGACTGGAACCAAAGAATACGTGCTGAGCATGCTGATCACTACACCACGAAGGCACGCGAAGAGGACGGGACAAGTACTTTATAACTTCACGACTGCCGACTTACTAATGCCTGCGGCTGCTTCCTCAAATATATTTGAAGAACATAAGAGGCACTTATAAGTTCTATAAGGCACAAGAGGTTCTCTAAGAGCACCTTTTTTGTCTGTGTGTATGTGTGTTAATCAATGGGTTTTCTGTTTCTGTTTAAGAAATTTTTCTCAGACAAATTAAAGAAACATTAGACTGGCCATGATTGCAAGCATACAAGCATACTCTTCTAGATTATTACATTTTATCAGCAGACTGGTTTATGAATCTGCGCAGTGACTTTATGTCAAATAAGATAATTGTATGCTTAGCTTTCCAACACAGAATGTTTCTATGAAATGGCGATTACAGCAGTTCTAAGTAATGTGATTACTTCAAGAGTTCTCATATAACATGAGATTCAAGAGGAAATAGAAAAAGAAAATTTCTTGAATGAATTCTAGAAATCCAGTGCTTAAGAAAAACTTGCATCATTAAACTTCAAGTAATACGCTAGCTAATATGCTTCCTTGAGAGAATTTTGTCTACTTTCGCTTTTCCTCCAGGTTAATTCTACATTAAAAATAATTCGGAACTTTTTGTCTCTCCGTTTGAGAGTATAGATTAAAATATTTTAAAATGAGTGAAAATTTCAGTTTCTGTCACTGATACAAAAGTGATAAATATGCTAAGAAATTTACATTTTACATTATGTGCTACTTTTTAAAACTTCTGCAATTTGATATTGTTTTAAGAAAGATTAAAAATATTGTTCAAAGAATAAAAACGTAATTATTATAATCTTTTCTTTTAATGGTTTCAGCATTTATTGTTTTTGTTGGTTCATTTAATGTTATATTCTTCATAAAAGAGTATGTTTATAGCTCCAATGGCTAAATGATTGTTCATTAAGGTGCAACAGTATATGGTTCATATAATTATTAATCAGAAAACTTCTACTAATTATTATTCTCTTAAACGCCCATTATATAATGCTGTTTCTATAAAAATATCAAACACACATTTTAGTAATTACTTGAAACATTTAGCAACGAATTTTAAAATGTTTCAAACATTTTAGTTAGGGAAGGTTATTTAAATTTAATGCATTGGTAAGTATAATTAACATCAGAGGGACTTTTATTCTCGAAGAAAGTCACTTTCAAATTTTTCGCACTAAATGTTATCGCGATGTAGTATTTAAAAAAAATAAATGATGAGGAATCTGTACGTACGTGTGCATATATGTCCTCGGATTGTAGAAAAAGATGGCTTTAGAACCACCAAATTATTAATACACGTATTCCTTTACTCGAGAATAGATACCTCTAAGCCATAATTTGAAATCTGGAAATTGGTTTGAATTATCTACTTCTTTGAACAAATTTAATGATGTTTTTCTTACTATTTCATAGCGAATTGAAAGCTAGTAAAATATTTTTATGTGCAGAGCGCCACGTGGTTGCTAATGCAAAAGTGTACGATAATTAATTATCTTTTAATTTTAAGCCATCAGTTCGGATATTTCACAGAAATGTACTGATACTCCTTCAATTAGAATACTGATTACCTGTTGCCAGTGTTGCTATTCATTAAAGATATTTAATTTTCATCAAACTTTTCAAATTCAAAGTAGCAAACGAAGCAAGTGGGAAACAAAGTGAAAAACAATAAACACAGTTCTTAAAATATTTTAAGCTGATATATTTAAGTAAAAATGCTGTTAAATCATGATATATCTAATTAAAAACATCAAATACCTAGTTTTATGAAAAAATTCATTAAAATTATTATATACTTTTTTACGATAAATCTTTTAGGCGGTTGGCCGCTCAAGCGGCTAGTTTTTAACAGTATTAATATAGCGAATATAAATACTGTATAGCAACTTCTAATATTCTAAAGAGAATTCTAAATATATGTTGATTTAAAATATTTTGTGATTAATTTTATGTGTAGTGAAAAAAGCGATGCTTGATAATAAAGCTAAAAGGACAAAAAAAAATTTAGCAGTCTGAAGGCAGATTGGTAGACTGTGATACTCAGAGAGAGGAAATAAAACCTTAACAAATTATATGATGCACCGTTTGAAGTTGAATCCTTCTATATCTTTCTTTCTTTTTTTTCGGGGGGAGAGAAGTATTATTTTAAAAACTTTTTATGATTATGGAGATGAAGTAAATACGGAAAGTAAATGAAGTAATATCGAATATCGGAATAGAAAATAGTATAAGAATTGGCATTTTTGGTATTATTATTGAAAATATTAAATTTTGTAACAATGACTATTATTAGAATTAATATAAAAATATTAATAATTTATGACACTGAATAAATGAAACAAAATTTATTGTGGATAATGTAATATAAAAGCATAATGTACAGAAAATAATAATTTTAAATTATGGAAGTGAATGTTTTAATTATGTAATGAATAACTGTTTTAAATCATATCGATATTGTAGGAAGCACTGATTGAGATTCAAAGCAGTATTCCGGTTTCTGAATAATTTTTCCTCTTACGCTGTCATAGATTTAGATGTGAAGGTTACTGAGAATTATTTATTGGAATTACTTTATTTTATGTAAATTTTATTGATGTTGTTATGCAGTTTCTTAATGCAGTTCTCAAAGGACCAATAATCTAATGCAAGGAATGGAGGTATTTGCAGATGACTGTTCAAGCACCCCGTAACCACTGGTATAGTAGTGCACCAGTCTGTTACCGAGGATATCCTCAGTTTTGAGAAAGAAATGTTTGCTTTTGGAGCTTTCAATTTATGTAAAATCCAGAACTGAAAATGAAAAAAATAATTAAGAATGGTATCATAATTATACTAAGAAATTGCAACATTTATAGATTAAATTGCACATATAGTTAAGAAAATCTGAATAAATATTGTTTATATCTGTGGTTTGTTATAATGCAGCAAAATATGTAATCTGTGTGCAAAACTTTTTTATTCATTTATATATTTATGGTAATCAGTGGAAAAGTTATTAAATTCCTTCAACGAAAAATCGGAAATCAAGGAGTTTTTCTGAATTGCATTGAAATCCTAATGAGACTCTAAAAATTGGGACGATATATCTGCATAATATTATGCACGAAATGTGTGGAGAAAAACAGTGTTATATAAGTAAAAAATGTATTCTTTATTTTTATATATGCAGTGGAATGTCAGTATACGTCATTAATCCGTTCCAGTTCCTTGGACGTACACAAAATTTGATGTATACCAAATAAACATTTTTAGTTGGAAATTAAACGAAATAAAATAATCTGTTCTTATAAAAAATCATATTGTTATTGTTATAACACTATTTACTACTAAATTATAAGGCCAAAAGTGAAATTATGTACATAAATTAACTTTTGTTGAATGTTTTTGTTTTCTATGAATGTTTTCTACTATACAGATCAAAAGCAATTTTACAACTTGCTTTGAGGTCTCTGATCTTTGTTTGGTAATTGATTGTCCCGTTCGCAAAGTTAGTCGATTTAACAGTAACTTTGCTTTTTAGAATCGCAGACATCGTCATACTTGGCTTATGATACACAATAGCGAAGTCCCGGATACTTATACCATCTTAATTCTTTTCAAAAATTTCTCTTTTTACCTACATGGTGATGCTAACAAAAAATTCTCATTTCTTGACTCCTCTTAGTAACTTTCCCAAAAGTTACTGTTAAAGAATTTACTCGAAAAATTTTAAAATCACTTTAAGTTTTAGATTTATAGCAAGGAATGTTTATTGAATTATATCAACAGCCGTAATGGCACTCATAGGCAGTCGTAGCAATCTCGAAAGAAGTAAAAAAGAGTAGTGTGCGCAGTCATGTCTCATCGAATCGGAGTGGTAGTTCAAACTAATGTCGAATACTAAACACGTATTTTCTTCTGTAGACAGGGCGTATACCAGGTTGGACATACCTCACAGCTGACGTATATCCGGGAAACATTGTATATTTTTCTACAATTTCTACTGCTGTAACACTTTTTCTCTAAGAAAGGATATCGTGAAGCCATTTATCTTTTTCAAGAGGAGAATGTATAAGATAAAGAAATATGTTAACAAATTCTAACCTTAATTTGCAATTATCTTTTAGCTCTCCATTTTAATTTATTTGTTTTCTCTTTCCAAACTAAAAATCGTAGTTGTTTGTAATAAATTGCTCTTACCTGTATCATTTCAAAATCAAACAATCTCACATGATTCTTACGTAACGCTAATCAGACAGGCACATATTTGGGCTTTCAGCGAAGCGTAATATCAAATTTCGGAACAGAAACTTAAAATTAACCCACAGGGGCATAACAATTGAAATTAAAGCATTCTAAAATGAGTTTTTATCTTTAACACGTTGCGTTTTTGCTCTAGCTTCACAAATAATAGCTTTCTTAACTCTGCTTCTGTTATTTCGGGCATATTGAGTCTTACCAGCCCCCAGCGGTAACGTCACTGAACACGGATGTTCTGTTTCAGTGCAAGGCGAACCGGACGGCTGCATGGACGTTTTTATGGTTTTCCCCATGCTTAACCTTGATATAAGAGCCAATTCTTTCACAAAGGCACACATAGGCAGCTAGCCATTTTGTGTTTTGCCACATCAAATAAGCGAAAGTCTTCAGGCATTTTAAAAAAATTTATATTAAACACGTAAATTCTAATTTTTCAGTAATATTGATGAAATTTTTCTTGATGCAATTTCTCAAGAACAGAATTTTTATGTTGCGTAAATTTCTGTTTATTGGCGTAAAATAGTTTGTCGTGAAAACAGAGAAATATTAGAAGAACCAAAATTGCAAGAATCACAGTTTTCTATTCTAAATTATTATATATATACATCAATATGCATCTCTCTCTATATATATACACAGTCCAGTCACATTAATGTGACCACCACGTACTTTCCATGTCAGAGTTAAATAACCAATCACAGAAGGCAGGTGGCAGCACAGTGCAGTTGAGCGTATATAAAGGGTGTGTGAGGGCTTCGGAAAACATTTCAATCGTTGGCGTAATGCAGAAACGAAGCGATTTATCCGACTTCCAAAAGGGCATGATCATTGGCTTTCGGGCCAAGGGTGGAAGCATTTCCGAAACGGCTGAGTTTGTGAACTGTTCGCGTGCCGCCGTGGTAAAAGTGTACCGTGCATGGCAAAATGGGACTGTCCAAAATCAGCGACGTGGCAAATGTGGTGCACCACGGGCCATAGATGACAGAGGCGAACGACGGTTGCGGAGATGCGTTCGGGCAGATAGACGGGCTACCGTTGAGCAACTGACCACCAAAATGAACCAAGGGGCTACCAAAAGTGTCTCCCAAAGTACTATTCAGCGAACATTGCTGCGTCTGGGCCTCCGAAGCAGACGCCTGGTTCGTGCACCTATGCTGACTGCTGTTCATCGACGGCGAAGGCTAGAATTTGCACGCCAGTACAGCAGCTGGACGTCCACTGAGTGGCGACAGGTTGCGTTTTCGGATGAATCGCGTTTTATGCTCCATCGGACAGATGGACGTTGGCGTATAAGGCGTGAAACCTCTGAAAGGAACCACCCTGCAACCATTGCCGGAACGGTCCAAGCTGGAGGCGGGAGCATTATGGTCTGGGGAATGTTTTCCTGGCATTCTCTAGGTTCACTGATCATTGTGGAAGGCACAATGGATCAATACAAGTACGCATCTGTCCTTGCGGACCATGTTCACCCCTACATGCGCATTGTTTTTCCTCAGGATGATGGCATCTTCCAGCAGGACAATGCGAGGTGCCATACAGCTGCCAGTGTACGTGCGTGGTTCGAAGAGCACCAGGATGAGTTTACCGTCCTCCCCTGGTCAGCAAACTCACCTGACTTAAACCCAATCGAGCATCTGTGGGACCATCTCGATCGAGTTGTTCGCGCCATGGATCCTCAACCGCGTAATCTAGCGCAGCTGGCCACGGCATTAGAGTCGGCATGGCTCAACATCCCAGAGAACACCTTCAGGGACCTATGTGACTCTCTTCCTGCACGTCTCGCAGCAGTCCGCTCTGCGAAAGGTGGTTATTCTGGCTTTTGACAGATGGTCACATTAATGTGACTGGACTGTGTAAGTGTGTACGTGTTTGTATGTATGCAAGGCCAGTAAAATCATTTTTTTTTTATTTCAAGAGAAAATAGATACATGAGAATCTAAACATACAATTAAGGAAACAACAGCCTTCTGCTCGTCGGTTAAATTCTGCGCCAAACAAAAGTTTTTGGTTTGCTTAATTGTATGAAATTCTGTTATAGCTTTGCAAAACACTGGGTTTCCTGCACGTGCAAGCGTTTCTTATTTTAAGAATTTTCCTCATAACCAGTCTATCTATACTGGTCATATCTAAATCCTTCCTTAAAAAGGAAAAAGTGGGATAAAAATAAATCATAATTCAAGTTTTATTTAGAAGGAAATTTACTAATGTTCATCAGGTGCTAATGCATGTTCATTTGCATTAGTAATTTTAGATATGATTGTAGTGTCATTAAGATTTTTGTTCCTGGAGACGTGAAAATTGTGCAATGCTTTCGCAGAGACTTGAACTTAGACCTCTCGAATACGCCCCAAATGTGCTACCGTTATACCACTAAGTCATGCTGAAAGAAGTGAGAAAATACCTTAAACCATATGTTACTAAAGCCCTCCTGTTTCTTAACGAAATTAAATCCAATAATAATATTTATGCAAAACAATTTTCTGCCTATGATTGGTAATATCCCATTTCTGTTAGCTTACAACTAAAACTTAGATACTTCTTTCAGATTTGATGCATGTGAATCGGATCAGTCAAAATACATGTCATCTCGATAATATGAAGTCCTTAAATATTCCTTAAATGCATGATGTTTTTTGATTTTTTTAAATTTAGGTAAAAAAATACATTAGAATTGATATCAAAGAAAATAGGAAAATTACTAAAAATCTCTAATCTAAGTTTCTATTCTAATTTTTGAAAAATATTATTGTTGCTAAATGGCTACATTATGCAAAAAATATGATCGGTAAATGTGTAATAAAAATTTGATGTAATAATATATACCAATTTTATGAAATAATATATACCGTATAAACTTGTTCAAACAATTTTAAAACTTTGATTACATAAATGTAACAACAAACACAAAATCAAAAATTCGTAAACACAAATGATGTTCGCACTTTACACATCAAGCCACAATAGTGCCCGTTACGCCGTTAGTGTTACACTGAAACTTTTAAAACTATATACGTGAACAGTTTATATCCAATTGGTTATACTATGCAGTAAGCTAAAATTTGTGTTTTGATTGATTTACATAAATAATATGAGTATGTTGCCAAATGGCAACTACATGCATTTAAGGGTTAAGCTGCCGGTCAAATGTGACTCTATTCTTAAAAAATAAATCACAGTTGAACTAATTTTAATCTTTTTATTTACATTACCGTACGTTCAATATCACATTTTTGGATTACACAACAATTAATAAGATGAAAATCCACATTTTTTACAAATCCCAAAAATAAATATATATAATAGACAATTTAAGATAGGGCATACTAAATTCAGTTTAAGAAATAGAAATCGTTCTACACGAAAGTCAGAAAATTTTAGAATCCTGACTGTTCAGATAATTAAAATATAACAAACTGAATCCACTTGAAATTCTTAAGTACTGGAAAATATACGAAAAATTAAAAGCGATCTTCTATTAATTTATGTAATGATACCGGAATAATAAAACGCAAGTTTATAGGAAAATAAAAGATAAAAATAATGTGTTTGAAATAGTGCAGTTACTTATAAATAAAGATCATACCAGAGTTCGGCATTCTTTTAGATCTCTCTTTAATATCGGGTTCTATAAAGATACTAGTCTGGAAATACTTTCCATAAGCGAAAATATATATCCCTTTCAGTTGCTTAGTAAATATTGCAGCTTCCAAAGCAGAAACATTTTCCTTGAATATTTCAGTATCCTGAAATATTTTACCACTCTCGACAAACCACAGCTAAATTTTCATTAGATATTATGACAGAAGTATACTCACATTTCTCTCTATTACCAAACTAATGAACTTTCTTCTACGCATTCTTGCATACTTGATCTTGGAATTTATATTTTAAAATTTCAAATTAGTGCTGGCTGTTTTATAATTTTATTTCCTATTTGCATATTAAATGGAGAATAGCGTAAAAATATGTTTATTTTCTTGTACCATGTTATGTTAGCTTCACCTTAAATTGTTTTTTTCTTTTCCATTAGTAAATCTCTTTCTCCATCAGTTAATTTTCCGTGGTAAAATAAAATAAATATTTTTATAAACTGAATTTCCGTAATTTTTGCAAGGTCTATGTTTATACATTATTGTTCAATGATGTATATTGAACGCTTTGGAAATGTGTAGACTTTAATAAGTCAAATATTGTGCGATCAAAGCAAGTGGAAGTAAGATTTATGAAGTCCTGTGCTTTCAAATTGAAAAAAAAAATAAATTTTATAAGTTTGTAGTCATTTTATTGCAATAGTCTTACACAGTTCATTCTTTGTAAATACACTAATTGTTTAAATTTAGGTATAACAAAATATAGATAAATCTAAAAAGCATTATTTGGACAACCCAAATCTTCATTTAATAATTTTTCGAGGAAAACAGATCTTAGTCGAATTAAGATTTTATGAAAAATATTAAATATATTATTAGCCGATATATAGGCCAACTTAAACATATATCACTATCACTGTGTTTAGAACATATTTTAATATTTGAAGTACTTGCGCATTTGAAACTTAAATTCTATTATTTGTACATCCAACATCCAAATTCATTTGCAGGTAGACACCATCGGAGCAGCCAAAATATTTCTAACAAAAAGCAAAATGGATATCGCTCATTTAAGCCACATATAAATTCTAATAGTAAAGCCATCGAGTATCATTTTCCTTTCCTTTTCACACAGAGTGGAAACGTGAAAAAACTAGCTCCCTCCTTTTTTTTCTGTAATATAAAGAAAAAATGTTTTCTTTAAGGCAGGAGTTTCAAATAGCATTTTTCGAGGGAAATGTTCTCTGTAGTATTCCATATCTTGCTAATAATACGCATATAAAACATTTAAATAAAAGTCTTTAAATAAGTTTTATATATTATGAAAAAATAAAAGATAAAAAAAACCTGAAAATTGCTAAGGAACCAGCTTTGTTGAAATTTAAGTTTCATGAATCTAAGCAAAGATTCTATAATGGCACAAGAAAAATCACTTAACATCATCACTGAATAGTTATATCGTATTTCTCTCTTATTCTAAGCTGAATAAATTATTGTTGCGACTGTTTGAGATAAATGTGGCATATTGTCGCCAGATAACCAAATATATGGCTAGTATCGTGTTCTGCAAGTTCTGTCATGTTAATTGAAGCTGTTAAAGTGTACTTTTGGGAATATGAATTCCTCAATTGTTCTTATTAATATTCTGCTGACGCACAGACTGAATTCATTTAAGCTTTCATCAGTACAAGTATTCTTTCTTCTTTTGTATGTGATGCTCATTGAAATAATGTCTTGATCGTTTAGTCGTTACCTTACGAAACATGGAGATTTCCAGAAATTTGCATGTTCCCGTGGAAGAAATTTCCGTTATTTTCTTTGCTTCCTATATTTTTGTTTCTTTTTATCTCGGCACGCTCATGTAAGTTAACTAAGGCATATAAATGCAGAACGAAACCTGGATGTTAGGTTTTATGCTCTTTATGAGACATCCACATTCTTATGGGGGTTTACAAAACAAACCAAACTATTTTTATTGCAGATCCAATTTAAGATTTTAACCCCATCGGAAACAAAATATTTCAAACAATTCTTGAAGAACAAATTCTTAATACGAAATTAAAAAACCTAAGACCTGCTGAGAAACCGAAAACGTAAAATGATTTATGGATGGCATTCTGCACAGGAAATACGTAATCTACGTGCAGTTCTACGTAGAAAATAAGTAGTTTAAAGATTTTTTATGCCATAAGCGTTAATAACTCAGTTGAGGCATTTGCTTGAAATATTAACTGAATAGCTAAGGAAGTAAATCCATTAAGGTGCTTTGAAAAATCTTCCTTGCCATAAAAGAGGACAGCAGACATTCACGATTTTTATTAACTTTTGTGATGCTCTATAAATTTTGTACCTCAAATATTTCATCACTTTATGTATTATAAGATGCGCAGAATTCGCTGTTATGGAAGACATATTCTCACTTATGTCTTCCTCTTAAGTCAAAAAAATGTTGTTTGGTTAATTAGCCAGCTTTCTTCAAATTAATATTTGTTGAGTTATTATGTTGACCATAATTGGAGATGAGAAAATTCACCTGTTTTCTTGCCGGGATTCCAACAACGGATCTTCCAGTTTCTATCCCCAGACTATTAGCATTCACACCAACAGCTCATGCAAAGGAAAGGACGATAATTCTTTACATTCCCTCTCACATCAAGGTTAAATAAATAAGAAGCGAGACACAACTGTCCTACATCTGTGGGCATGGCTGCTTCGGGCTATAGCTACTGCTGCTAACTGCGACTCTTCCTTGACTGGCTTCAAGAATACTCTCTCAGAAAGTCCTTTCGCTACAGTGCAGTGAGTTAACGCATATTATTAATTCACTTGTCCATAGGGCCCTTCCTTGTTTTCTCAAGGCAAGGGCAGATAGAAGACTTCGTCAGCATATCTGCAAGCAGCTCAGCTCCCGTGCCTTTCCTGGGCCCTGCAGAAACGTAATAAAAACTGAAACGCAGAATTTTGTATCTGCGTCTTACTTAGTAAAGTTTCTCCATGCCCAAAAAGGCTCACCTCCCGATGGTGATATCGTGGAGGACGTGATGAGTTTCGAACCGCTACTGAAAGCACGAACTAAGATTCCATGCGTGTAAAATGTAAGAGGGGTCGTCGTAAGACGGCTCACAGAGCATTTCCAAAGTGAGCGCTCTCATTGGTGGATTCGAGTTGCGTGCAGCTCGAACGTTCTATGAACATAGAAAAGCTACCTGGTTTATCCTGCCAGTAATCACATGCTTGTTTCAAAGATTAAGCCATGCGTGTCTAAATACATGCAGTATACAAACATGCATCATTATTAAGAAACAGCGAATAGTTCATTAAATCAATGGTTTCTTGGATCGTTCTGCATTACCTAGATAACTGGTAGTTCTAGAGCTAATACATTATCATTCACAAATTGTTAATCTGGTCTCACTGTAGAGAATATTAATTTTTGATTGCCAAGAAACATCAGAAATCAATTTTTCCTTCACCTGGATTCGTAATTCCAGATTTTCTGAATCTACACCCAAATTAAAGACTGAAGTGTTTAAACATAGGGTGTCTACTGCACTTCAATATGATTTCACTTGACTGTTAGCGGCGGGATATACTACCAGTTACAATACAGGAACACGCATGGAAGAAGCTAATTTCTTTTATATTTGCTCATTTTAATTGCTATATCTTTGGATTAAAACAAAGAATATTTAATTTATTATAAAAGAAAAAATACGTTTATGAAAATAATTGGTATAATTAATCGTATATCAGTATTTGATTCATTAGACAGTGCGTTTCACTATTTCATTAATCAGACTATCGTCAGTTATTTTCAAAAATGCCACAGTTTTTCAAAATGCTGTCAGAATAAATAATTTTTACACAATTCTTCATCTTATTGCTATAGAAAGCATTGCAGTTTTTACAGCAATATTTTTGCAACACAAGAAGATATGAGCTTCATTTATTTGTAGGGTTATCATTGCATACGATTTTTCAGAACTTCTACATTTAACAGCAATTTCACGTTTTTGTCACTGAAGTCTTCATTATCATCGGCTGTATATCATAACATTCCTCATTAATAATATCTTTATGGGATGCATCGTCTAAGTGCCATTTTTTTGTTATTTAAGGTTCTACTATGTTTAGAAATGTTTTATAATAAAATAGAAAAATACTAGCATCAGGAAAAGGATTCAAAATAGGTAGGTAATGCTTTTGAATTTTTTACAGCTGCTTAGGTTACCAAAGTTGTCTCCAAAAATTTTGATTACCTCCTCTTTTCCACGTATTCAGTCAGCTATATAATAATCAGACATTCGAAGCGCAGCCTTCTCTTTCAACATACAGTATAATTTTTATCAATTGAGATTTCTGTTAACCGAACCGACAATCAGTTTTAAGATATCGCTGGGAAAATACAGTAACACTATGTAGAACACAATGAAATTCAGTGTCATTCGCAAATTATCTTCACAATGATCTATTTTTTGGCTTTTCTAATCTATAACGGGTCATTTAACAGCCTTTCTAATAAGAATTAAGATAAGAGACATGGTTTACTTATGTTAAAGATGAAAGAATTACTAACCATGAAACACCAACTGATAATGAATTCGTAGATTTATTTCAAAGGATCAAAGATGCAGTGAAGACATTGCTAAATATCATGCTTCGAGATAGATAATATAAAAAATAGCGCACCAAGTTTTCAAACTCTAAAAAGCAAACAAATCTTTTGCACGATATAACTGGAGAAAAATAAAAATAACAATGATAAAAGTGATACTGAAGATAATGGTGAAACGAAAACTGAAATTGAGTAAATTAACCGTGCTAAAATCTTAAAAAAAGCTCTTTTTAGAGCAACGGCTTGATGTCTTTCCTCTGGATCTTGTATTGGCAAAACAACTGGAGTGATTATTTAGCGGCTGACAGAGTCATAAAATTATAATATAAATATGAAATGCTGTTTTAAAAATATTTTCTTAAAATTCCATACAAGAAAAATGAAAAAATTTCACAATTTGCTAAAATTTGTTCGATTTTGTACATTCAAAGTTTTTTCAATAAATATGTTTGTCACGAAATAATATTTCGTTGTATTTGTTCAACAGAAGGAATACAATTTTATTTTTAATAAAAGAGCTTATAAAAATGTTAATTTGTGTACTTGTTTTTAGAAATTCATGAAACTTTATAAGGTATTTTCTATCTCCTTTCTGAATGCCTTCCTGGTGTAACGGTAAGACACTCGGCGCGTATTCGAGAGGTCCCGGCGAGGGCATTGCTCATTTTTAATACCTCCTACTTATAAAAACCTAACGTCTCTACAACTTTGTCGAACGAAATTTACACGTGATTTAAAATTTAAGTTCTATTAACCGAGTTTTCGCTTATCTGAAACTGATACAATCCCTATTATCTCAGAATATTGAGAATGTACCGTATTTTATTACTAATTCCACGTCTTTAAATGCTGGGCAAATATTAGTAACTTGGATGGTCTTTAAAAGAAAATAAAGAAAACTTTTGGAAATTTGTGAGATTATTATTTTAAATTAACCATTATCATAACTTCGATCTTTATTATATTGGGTTGCTCGGAAAGCAATTTCATTTTGTCCCAACAGAGGGCTTAAGTGTATTTTTTCACAGAAACTTCACACTTAAAAGAGCCGCATAATCTCTATTTTCAAAGCATTATATGAAAAAAGTTCGGTTTCGGTTGCATTGCTTATGAAAACGTTCGGTTGATTCTACGCGGTAGTTTTTGATTGGTGCCCTTCCAAATATAGAAAACGAAAAGCAGCATTTTCAGCATACTTTGCTTTTTGACTATCGAAATGTAAAAAATGCTGTTGAGGCAAGAAAAAAAAATATCCGATATATATGGAGAAAATGTATAGACAGAACACCAGTTTCAAAACTGGTTTGCAAAATTTCGATCCGCAATTTTGATCTTGAGGATGCACACGTTCTGTAAGGCCAGTTAAAGCTGATGAAAACACAATAAAGGCATTAATTGATATAAACTCGCGAATAACTACTCGTGAGATCGCCGAGAGATTAAATTTATCGTATTCGATGGTTTGTGATAATTTGAAACTCCTATGTTTAATCTCAAAGCTCGTGTTCCTCATGTTCTCACGGAAAGAAATTTATGCCGTCGCATTCAGGTTTGTGATTTGCTTCTCAAACGTCAAGAAAATGATCCATTTTTGAAGTGTATCATCACTGGGGTCGAGAAGTGGGTTGTCTGCAACAATGTTAAACGCAAGAAAGCTTAACCGGCTCAAAGCACCTTGAAACCCGATATTCATCAAAAAAGATGTCAGTCCCGCATGCTGGGGATGAAAATCTGCTTTATTTCGAAAGTTGTTGCCGCTGGTCGCTTTCAAATCCTAGAGTTTTAATAAAAACTTTCTAAATTTTACTATGAAACAAAATTAGCATTGCCAAACATTAAATATATTATTCCCGATTCCAAAAATTCGTGCGAAGCCATTTTGACTATTCCCATCTTCGTACGAATTTAATCAGCCGAAATATTAATTAAAAACTCTGAAAACGCTAATTTTTGCACTCATTTATCCGAGTGGCAACAGTTGGAGATAAAGATGCTTTACTTCGAAAATTTTTCCTACTGCTCGCTTTTAAATCGTAGAGTTTGTTATTAAAAAATGTGTAAGTTTTACAAAATCTATACATAAAAAGAAGAATGTCTGTTTGTGTGTTTGTTTGTTTGTTCGCCTTACTGATTTCTGATCAATTATGATAAATTTTTTGCCACATTTAATCGACTAAAATTGAATATAGGTGAAATATTGGATGGAACTTGAGCTTTTACGACCATTTGATTAGAAAGACGAAAATCATTAAAAACTGCGTGCCATTGTTGCTGATGTAATGAAAGAGAATGAGATATATTCCGCAAGTAAAGAAGATGGGAAAAGTGGTCACGTGGTTTAAGAGCAACAATCTCCGCACGTCCGCAGTCTACGATGGAGTCTATAGCCGATGTACCACTAAACTTAATTGATTTTTCTAATCTAGAAATTTACAGCTATTGTGAAAAATTAAAAAGTACGTTATTTCTCTTTTCTTGATGTTAATAAAAAAGGTCTTCTCTTGTTCAAGGAAAAACACGTTAATAACATTTGCTTTAAAGAAATGAAAGATAGTAAGGTACTTCTAGCATGCTGTGTTAAGGCAGAAATGAAGAAAACAATTAATTATAAAACGTCTGTGGAAATTTCTGCAGAAACTGAGGTAAGATTTATAAATTTTCTTTTATGCACAATACTTACCAATATTCATCTTTTACTTTATTAGGAATATTAAGTGTATATCAATAGTTGAAAAATATTCCCGAGACCTTGAATAATGTTTTCTATACCGTACAATGTAAATATTTGTTAATAGTTCATGAATACTTGTTCTAAATTATTAAAATAGTTGAATTCATGCAAGATCTGCTTATTTGTAAAAACATTAACACCAAGCCAATTTTCTCTTATTAATTACAGTACCATAGAACATGCTGTACCACTAAATTTTTATTAATTTCATCACGTTGTTTTTTTAATAATGTGGCTGTCATAATCAAGTTTTAATCAATACACCTAAATGTAGTATATTTTATCGCGTTTTACTAAAAATAAAGAAATATCTATGACCAAAAAATTATTAATTTCACTGCTAGAATTACAGCGAACTCAGTTGTGCAAATCCATACAATTTTCTTTTTGACATTTATACTGCAATATAAAAAATACATGTTAATCTGAAGTTTATGCTATCTGTAGATTGAGAGTAAGTTATGAACAATTAAATTTCAAGGGGTACAAAATTATGCATTAATTTTGAAATGTGTATAATATTAATATGACTACCATCACCTAATTTTAGAGCAAATGTATTCATAATGTTCCAGACATTTGAGTCTACCATTTTGAAAACCATCTTGTTGTGCTTGTCAGTCTGATAAAATTGTGACTTAAAATTATAATAGTAATTACATTTTTCTTTTCAGTTTAGAACAACAAGATACATGAACATTATTTTATGCATTTCGTTTTGCAGTGTACAGAACTGTTATTGCAAATGATTCATGATATTTCAAAAAAGTACTGGAAATAATTTTAAAATGAAAGTTAATTAACACTATATGAAATCAAGTAGAAAGCTTTCAAATTTTACTGATAAAACTATAAATGTTCAATGTGTGTTCTGGTTTTATGATGTACATGGAAATGAGTATCTCAATCCTCTCAACGTGTATTGTAACTTTTTCTACTCTGTTTCTTTAGAAATGGTTGGCCATCTAAAGCTGTTGCCTTTATATAGGCAAGTGTTATTCTTAAACTGTCAATACTATATCATATTCTGGCGGCTTGTTGGAATATACTGTTGCCGAATATCCGAATTTTCAACACATCTACCACAGCACAAGCTTGTTTGTTTACATTAGCAGTTCTTACATCATGTGACCTCTGACGTCACCGGAATGTATCTCATTAGCTTACGTTTCTATCGAAATTCTTTAGTTGGGTTCCATATCGCATCAGACTGAAAATGTATGGCTATGAATCGTATTTTTTGTATAGTTATTAGAGAAGAATTACAGCGGTGTCGTTGTCTTTGTTGTTAGATGCATGTTGTCAGATGCATGCTATCCTTCTCTGTTGTTAGATGCATTACTCTCAATCTATCTTTAGATGCAAATTATCTTTCTCTGTTGTTAGATGCATTTCTCTCGATTTATCTTAACTGGCACCAGGTACTTCTGCTAGTATTATATATATATATATATATATATATATATATATTGTCGTATATTATTTTAGGATTAAATCAAAAATATGCTCCTAAATGTTGTTTATAATATAACGACGCTGCATTAAATTATATGCACACTTTTCGTAAAACCGCATTTTTTCCATTAAGATCTGAGTGAGAGCTTTCAGTCATCTTGTTTTCACTGCAAGCAGAGTTTAAAATTATTGATATTGTACCGGAGTGAGGTAAGAGATTTCATGTTGATGGGTATGCCCATGTGAACGAAGCCAAGACCCGAGAATCAACAGCTGAGGCTAAATACCCATTTTTTTTTAAATTCACAGAAGTTCACAGGATATGAAAGTGTTAAAAAACTGCGTTATTTTGCCGGAAAAATCTTTGGCATAAATCTTTAGTTTCTTAGCATTTTCTTTGGTGTACAAGCTTTTCTTAATAGTGATTATTGCTGATTTTCATAGTATACATTAGCTTAAAAGCATCAGTACATGTGCATAATCAAGAAAGTCTAATATATGTATAAAACGTTCGTTCAAATATTTTGAGACTCTAGAGTTCCTCGCTCTCTTTGTACTTTATATCACATTGAGGATTCAGGTGATCCAATGAAAAAGCTAATTACCACATCTTAAGTAGATAATAAGGAGATAACAACCACAAATTCCATCTCTAGAGACGCAGACGTACCTTTAATAAATTACAGGATTCGACTGTTTCCATCTCATCTGGAAAGAAAGCAAGTAAATTATATATATAATGCCATTGTTTTAACAACGTTTTAGGCTTTGCTTGAAATTCGCTTCCTATAAGCAGTATTTAACTGGAAATAGCGCTTTTAAAAAGTGCAGTTCCATTTAAATCCCTTTTCCAAACTACTTTGAACCATTTTTAGTATACTACATCAATTTCATTTCTGCTTTCCTTTACTTCTCCTGAGAATGGTTTTCTACTTTTAAATTTCTAATAAGCACGCTTCTCTATAAAAGCTGCTAAGATTTATTAAATTCACATTTCCCAACGGCTGCTACAACATTAACCTTGAGTCAGTGCTAATTTCATCCCCATCTGATGCAATTAGTGATCCATTAACTTTCTTTATATAACTTAAATTCATTCCACTCTGAATTTTCCTTTTCCTGGGTTCTGGATAAGAGAAGTATTCAGTTTTGATGGATCTCTTTAGTGATTTTTTCCCGTCCTTCCCTTAGGATAATTGTACAAGCTCTCAAAACGTAATTTATGTAATCCCTTTTCTTGTTTTCAGAGAGCGTTTTTTTTTTCGGATGTTCTTCCTCTTTTTTTTCCTATAGACGAATCTGTACTTTTTGAAACCTTTTCTTAATGAGTACTCTTCACGAGAGCTGAGTTCTACTCAACAGAATTCGAAGCTAAAATATAGCATTACTTTCTCCTTTCTGAGCCGGAATTAGTAGAATTTGAAACATACTTTATGAAGTAAAAAACTGGAATGTTTCACCTATTACAAATTCGTTGTATCAAAATAAATATTTGCATATATTTAAAAAAATGTGAATTTGAAATTAATCAGGGCAAGTAAAAATTCTGAGTGTGCCAACATACACATACATTGTATCACAGTAACATAAAATTAACCAGAACAAGTAGAAATTTGGAGTGTTTCATGTATTCCACTTTCATCGTATCAGAATAAATGTCTGATCATATTTTTAAAAAAAATATGAATTTTAAATTAATCAAAAAATTAAACTTAAGACTGGCGGCATGAAAATCTGGAAATTTCAAAGGTGAACTGTAAATAAACTCCTTTTCTCAGAAGCAAAATAGTGTTTTTGCAACTGAAGAAAATGGTTGTATGTCTGATCACAATCCTTTATTCAAAACCAACGCAAATCTAAGGCTGTGTTTTTACCTCATTTTAGTTTTTACATTGACGTGTTTCTTGTCAAGTTAGATTTATAAATTTGACCGAATAAATTCAAATTTCTGATGCATATTCATTATAATAACAAAATAATAAAATTAAGTTTTAGAGGAGTACAAATAATTATTCTTGTCTATATTACAGCTATATTGCATTCTATATTACAATTTTAGATTTACCTTAGTTTAATTATAATACTTAAGTTGTTAATTATATATTATTATAGTTTAATTATAACACTTAAGTTATTAATTATATATATATTATAGTTTAATTATAATACTTATGCAAATATTTACAGAGC
>KK113018.1:147709-167378 GCA_000611955.2 Stegodyphus mimosarum | reverse complement strand
ATATTTACAGAGCGTATAAATTCATCTTGCACATATCCTATATTAGATGGGTTATGATTGATACAAAGTAAGGATATTATTAGAGAAATAAACACATATGTACAATATAAAAAAAACTTTCTAATTATTTTATATGCGAATTTGAACTTAGTGACGCTGTTGAAAAATTCTTGTGAATGCTAATCTAGCGCCATAGACCTTTTTTTATTTCAAAGATTCTTATTTTTCGTTTTTCGATTTTTTAGTTTAGTATACTAATTAAGTTTACATAAACTAGGGAAACTATTCTCAAGGTTAACCTGCTGGAAAATACATTTGAATTGTAAATGCTATTTTCTGTTAATTCTAGTATTATGTAAATTATAATGTATAATTATTACTTTTTGTGTTGTTTTTTCAATCGCTCACAGATTACCAGTTATTGTAAATTAACCATAAAGCCGTTCCGGTATCACTCCGGTTAATCGGGAGTTGGCAGTAGACAATCTGAAAGGCTGAATTATATATTTCAGGTCACTTAATGGTTTAATCGTGTGAAAAGTAACAAATTACCAGGCCACCTCTGTGATACTATGTACTATGCGTACTATACACCTATGTGATACTGTATTACAATTTTTATAGAATGTAGAATGTTTAGGTGAATTATAATTACTCTGACATTACATTATAAACTGTTATAATTATTTTAAGTTCTTAATCTAATTACTTGTTGTTCATTTTATGTCGGTACTACTTTGTTTCTGTTGCACCATTTTAAGTTCACTATAAATGAATATGCCTTAAATTAATTGCGTGAAGGAAAGGTTACAAAAGCGTTTAAATACTGTGAATTGTTAACAGCAACTTGTGAGTGAGTCGTTAAATACAGTTTAGGCCACATCATGCTACTTTTACCCCTCTCTCTCGTAGGGTTTGTTTAGTGATAAACTTGACGAGTGAAACTTAAAATTTACTGTGGTACTTAAGAATTAATATATGACCTAAATGTCTCATTAAGTCCAGAGGACAGTTGCATTGTCAACAAATTTTTAATCCAGCTATTTGGAATTATTTAAGTAGTAGTTGCTTGGTTTTAGTGCCATTACATTTAGTTTGTAATTGTAAAAGCTGTAGCTAAACAAATAACAAAATTATTTATTTAATATTCGCGTAATGTTTTAGAGGTAAGTTGGAGTTTACTGAAAAAAGCTTAGAAAATAAGTTACTAATTTACTTAAACTAAAGAAGATATATGTAGAAAAGCGTACGACAGTGTATCTTGACACAATAAAAATGGACACACTCAAGACGTCCTCTAGAGCTGTCTTTTGAATTTCTTCCTAGGCTTACTATAATTGTGTAAGGTCATTTAATTCGCGATAAGTGGAGTGAAAATTGTTCGTCGGAACCGAGGTACATAATATGTGGTATATGAAACATTTTTATTTGGTACAAATATTTACAAAATTTGCAAAATATGTATACCATAAAGAACAATAGACAATTTAAAACTTGAAACATAAGAGTGTGAGTTACATAGAATAAAAAAACCACTTTGGGCTAAGGAAATGTTGAGGATATAAGATTAAAAAAAATTATGAATTAATAACATAATTAAACGAAACAGTGAAATCTCCAATTCCGATTATTTCCGCCTCGCGTATGCTCAAATAAGACTTGAAGTATCGCGTATTATTAAAACATGTCTACCCGGAGAAATGTGTTTATTTGTAACACAGTTTTCTAAAATTCTTCATTCAGTTTAGATTATAATTTAAGAAAGCTCTTTTCATCGAAAAATGCAAGATTATTTGTTTGTAATTAATTAACTGATTGTAATAAAATTTTAGAAAATGATAAGTGCTTGAAGAAAAAATTCCCACATTTAAGCATGAGTAATTATTACTGTGTGTTGAGAATTACTTGTTTTCAACTTAAAATTTTGATGCCGTTCAAGTGAGCATTGTATTTTAAACCGTATTATTATCCCACTCTACAAGAAGAAAAGTATTTAAGTTACAGAAATCGTAAAATCACATAAATATTTTTCAATATCTTCAAATGATTATACGTCACTTCCTTCTAGTATAATATATAAAATACTTTCTTCCTTTTTAATGACTAAAATATGTCCAAGTCTGAAAATATACATGTGAGAATTCGGATAGAAGCTGTTCTTAATCTATTCCGAATCGAAATACAGTTTAGTACTAGAGAACTAGAAAATAATTTATATGAATGTTTCATTAATGATAACATTAATTATATATTTGGCTTAAATAATATTAATTCTGATGAATTAAATATTTTTAACAGCGAAGCTAGAAGAAGCAATTTTTTAATAAATATCAGTTTTACCTCGTCAAAAATCTTCTAGTTTCGAAATCTAAACGTTTTTATCTTAACAAATTATTTTGTTGAGTTATGAGGATTAAATTTTCATAAGGAAACAAGAAAAATTACGTTTGTGTCACAAGAGCTTTTCCTTCCGTAAGGATGTTAATCATAGAGAAATGTATGTAGATATTATAAGGCGCTTAAGCAGGTGTGAAATTTTTACTCTCTTAGGTCTTCGATCCTTGAGACAATATTAACACTAAGATTTAAAATTCATAATTAAAATATCTACATTCGCTTTCGAAATTCTGAATCTTTTATTCAGTTTGAGTAACACATTTTAACCTTTAAATTAATTAAAACGTTTCATTTTGAAAGCTTCTAATACCATTCATTCTAGCCAAACAGAAATTTCTTAATATCTTTTTCAAATTCAGACCTACTTTTTATACTCAAAGTCGTTGTGTAGTACTTAATTTAAATTTTTAGGTAAAAAGAATAGACAATTGTAGAGGTTATTTTTTAATTATTATAGAAGCAGGCGTTAAAAAAGTTCCTGTTCTCTGTATTACTTTCGAGTGCATAAAGTGAGTGCAGAATTAAAATTGCATGAACTTTGTATGATTGCGTTCCAGAAATTTCATTATATCATTCCGAAATTTTATTCTTAGTAATGAATATCACATTTTATTTTAATTATCATCCTGAGAACATCTTATGTGAATAATGGTTTTCTGGATCATATTTCGTAAAATATTTTAAATCAGAAATAAAATTAGATTTAAAAAATTCATTATAAACGTGTATACGTTAAATTCTGTCATTAAAATGGAGTTATCAAGCCAACTTGTGAAAGGTTCTAAATAAGTAAAATTTCGTTTCTCACTATGTTCGAACATTTGTACGGAATTTTGGCCTTCCCCCACTACGGGCACTCATGATTTAACTAGTCACACGTTCGGCTAACCTTTAAAATATCCAGATTGCGAATGCTTGGAAATACTTCCAAGTCTGAAATGTTTTAAATATGTTATCATATCAAGTTCCAATGTTTTAAATATGTTATCATAAATTATATTTATTTAATTAAAAACCAATTAAATGATACGTTTTTCAATTGCCTAATAAAATACAAAGTTTTAATAAAACGAAATAAATGGGAAAACTTTTGATTATGTTGGTATAAATTTTAAAAACCAGTTTTTAATCATGGCGAGTAATACCTAATAAAATATAATCCAAAATGCTGTATTGCAACCCTTCTACTTATTGAAAAAACTAATAATATGTTTTGTTAACGATCAACCGGGAGCGATAATTTTTTAAAGGTCGTGTATGTATAAGACATAGAATCAGAGGCAAGACAAGCAATGAGATTTTTTTATTATTGTAGGAATTTACTTGTATAGGAGCTTAAATCTATAGTCTTTAGACCTTACTAGACTGGCAAGGGAGTTATCACTGTAGTCTGATTCAAAATGGCGAAATCCTACGAAGTTTAAAATAACATTTTTATTAGCTATATTTTTAATTTAAGAGAATGCGCTAATAATGGTTTTTTTTTCCTGTGGCGAACTGTAGACGAGTATATGCGCTGGGCCAGTGCTAAGGCCGAAAGCGGTGTCTTTATTACGAACACACCTAATAGGTGAGCCACAGTTGCCTCCTATGAAAGGAGAGATAAATTACATCCATGACTTCTCCGGAATTCGAACCCGGGCACTGCGGAAGCCACTCATGTTTAAAAAACAAAACTTTCGGCGGTATTTAAAATAACATTAGTTTAAATTCAGGTAACGTAGTCGGAGACCACACAAAATGGTCTACTTAAGCTACGTCAAATTTTTAACGGCGCCCAGCAGAATAACTAATAAGGAACAAACTTTGGCAGAGATAGCAACAAAAGGAAGAAACAGCAAGCGAGGGTACTAAAAGTTCTAAATTTCAAACATTCAACACCCTCGACTTAAAGAAACATCTAATTTGCCCTCTAGTGAGAACTATGAAAAACATAAGTTATTGTAAAGTTTCAAATCATAATAATTAATTGATTAACAGAAAAATCTTACATTTTGTCCACCAGAACTCAAACTACTCAAGGTATTTAAGCATTTCTATCGGGCGTGAAACTGTGACCAAACAGAGCCAATTATATACACTTGTATTAATAATATAATGCAATAATATATTTATAACATTTGCCCCTTCTTCTGCTGTAACTTCAATTGATTCCCCATAAGCCATTTTTTGTTTTTATGAATAGGGTATAAATTAACGGTTATTGTTGCTATTGCACTTTGACAAAGTGGAGCAATTACATGCTGGAAGATTGTACACATAACATTTTTAAATTTTAGTAAAATCGGAGGGCCTAACAAAGTAGTAGAAACGTACGAAAACCTCGTTACGGAGTGCAGAAACGAAGCTGATTGTTAGTTAAATAAAGATGAGTCGATTCCTTCAGAATTCCGTAAGAACGATTGGGGCAACTTTAGCTTCATCTCCGCTAACTTTCATGGTAGCCAACTTTCACGTTCAACGCGATGATACATAGGTACCGTAATCAAAACAAATATCTGAAGAACTTTGAAGAAGATTTTTAAATTCTAAAAACGTAGAGTTACCTGTTACAAAAACTCATTTTATTTCTTAAGCCCAAATTTACATTTCTCAAATTTCATTTAAATTTAAGTACCAACTTCAAAACTAATGAAACTAACTATATTTCCAAACTAAAGTTGCTTAGTTTAGCATTTCGTCACGGATAGATTAGTATTCTTCGTGTAACTAACAGCCGCTAACTTTATTTTGAGCTAAATATCTCATTAAACACATCTCCTTAACATTTTATGCAAATAAATAAATAAATGAATAAATAAAAAAATGACTAATAATTAAAAAAATCTGAAAGATTTCAGATTTTAAATTACGTCCAAAACGGCGTTTTTTTAACATTTTGTGTGTCATCTTTATTTATCAAATATCATGTTCTTCGCATTTCAACCATAAAGTTCAGTTCAAGAGTAATATCGTAAAATAATTTTTAAATCAGCATATCTTTGGAATTTCCCATACACAGTCTCACGCGCTGGAGATAAAAGTTATTTTCTGTACAGCGTTGCCATTGCTCGCCTTGAAATCCTTGAGTTTGTTAATCAAAAATTCGTTAAAGTTTTACAAAATATGAATAAATAATAATAAAACAAATTCCAAATTTCAAATTTGGGCTTCCATATTCGTGTGAAAACGTTCAATATTCAAAATGTGATGGCTCTAGGTACCGTTGTTTTATCACAGTGCGAGAAACATATATACATTTATGCAGATTCTTCATTATTTAATTACTTTAACTATAATACAGAGCAATATTATTCGGCGGCAACAATTTGAAAAGTGAAACAACGCTTGTAGTGAATCAACGCAAAATGCCAAAACGAAATTAATAGTCTTCTGGCCAAATTACCCTTTTGGAATAATAAAATATAGAAACGAAAAGGCTCTAGAGTATGAATTAGGTATTTAGCAAATAAGAATAAGATTAATGTAAATGTCCCGCAAAAGAATTAATCAGATTTCGCAAGTTCGAGCGGCTTCGAAAGTAAAAAAAAAGAAAGGTGATAGTATAAAATGCTAAAGCATTAGGGATCCATCTGCCTGAGGAAAGGAGATGCTTTCGTGAAGATTTTCATGTATAAACTGGCTCTCAAGACGTAGTGAAAACCACTGAAATACCGAAATTTGAACCCGGGTCGAACCTTCATTGCTCAATATGATTCTATCCGCTCAGCTGCTGTGGCTATCATCGAAAGAAACTTTTGATTTCTTGCTTGCGAAAGGAGAAATTAAACACAAATATTCTATTTGTTTAAAAATGAAACGTAGTGGGGCTATTAAACCATGAGAAAGTTGAATTTGGGTAAATCATCATCAAAGATATATTCAAACGTTCTCAGAGTTCAGCAAAGACAACAGCATTTTGGATATTGTTGATTCAGACTCCTCTGCGTTATAAAAAATGAACTTCAGAAGTGCCTTTTGGTATGAAAAATTCTTCACATTGGAATAAAAATCTGCAGTGAACGTATTGCCATATAAAGGTTACATTTTTTTGTCCATCTGTCAGTCACATTTTACTCTGAAATATAATTATCTGCATCGTGTAGTTCAACTTTTACAAACGTCGTAGAAATTTATACGTATCTTATTACAAGCTGAAAATTTATCGTTTTAGGAAGGATATATATTTCTGCGTGTATCGGAAATTCTGATAAGTTTGATGTGATAAAAGTTTGAAAAGACCATACGCTGAGGAGAAATATCGAGTTTGGGGTGGTTTCCCATTACCTATAGAATTTTCTATTTAATTTCTTCTCTGACCATATTAATTTGTTTCGTGCAGAGAAAACATTATAAATTACCATTTTGTAGGTTTTGCCCTCATTTAGCTAAGCTTTCCTTGATGCACGACATTTCTTCCGTTGTTATATTTTCAGTAATATTTTTACGGTTTATTAATTTTCATGTAAGCGTTTACAAGTTTCAATACTATCTTAACAGAATTTCAATTTTTATATGCTTCTGTATGTATTGTGTGTTTCATGTGAACTACAGCGTCCTTGAAGATGACTGGTGCCCTTCTTATAAGAGAAGATATATGTACTCTGCAAAAAATGGGATAGTTCTATATCTCTCCTTCTACTGGGCCGGTTGATGACGAAATTCAAACTGCGTTTTTCATGTCTCAAAAGAGCGACTTAGGATATATATTAGATTTAAATTTATATATTTCATTGTTCTAGCATAGGTATTTTGACACAAAAGCGAACTTTTTCTGAAATAACATATCAAACGTTTTATACATTTCGATTCTATGACTCACATTATGCCAAACTGCCAAGTTTTGTAAAACTCGTACGAGTAGTTTTTAAAAAATTAGCTCTCAAAATTTTAGCTCCTCAGTGTTAATTGAATTTGATATATATTTATAAATATCTCTTTTTTATTAAACTTATTGATTCTTCCTTTCATATTTCGAAATTTAGGTTCATTCCAAAGAAAATTCGCCGATTTTTTAAGTGAAGGTAACACACAAAAGTTAAAAAAACGCCCCTTTGGACGTAATTTAAATCTGAAACCTTACAGATTTTATTTTTCTTTATGATTTATTTTTTTAATTTGTATTTTTAAATCATTTATATAAATTTTTCGAAAAATATTTTGATTTATAACCTATACAATTTTTGACATATTCTTATAGTAGATGTATTTCTAAGCATAACTTCAAAAAAATTAGGGTTTGTTATTGAAAATTTCTTAACATATACGTGAATTTACAGTTTGGCGCATTTTGAAATTTATTATAAGCGATAATAAGGAAAATGTGGTTTACGCACTTTGTTAAAATTATTTGAAAATATTAACGATGATATTTTTCGCTCGTGGACAATGGAAAAAAGGAAAGTGATCTAGGTTGCTATAAATTAAGTACATAGTTCGCCAAATGAAGTATTCTATGTGCAAATTGAAAAAAAAAATGCGTAAAAAAAAATCGACCCAGTAGAGCGAGAGGTATAAAACTGTTACCACATTTCTTTTTCGCAGCCTACGTTTCTTACTCTTTAATTGCATTTGACAAGAATAGAGATTTTGAGATTGAAAGGTAGAACACTGTTATTTCACAACTTCATATTTAAAGTTTAAAATACAAAAAGAAAAAAAACGGTCAATTAAACTCCGAAAATTTTCAAAACATATTTGAACATGAAAAGTAATGATAAAAAATCCGATAGGATTCAGATTTTATCAGATTACCAAAAGGGCTCTTGCAAAATTTAATGCGATTTATGAGTAGAGATTAACAATAGGGACAGCCCAAGTGGAATAGAGAAACGTTATTTGGTATGTTATATAAAAATATATTTAGAATAATATGAGAATTCTGGGACTTTGAAACGTTAAAAAATATATAACGCAACAATTCTAAAAAAATACTTAATGTTTTTATTAGATGTATCGTGAATTAAATCTATTTTTATTTATATTTCTCAGATTAAAAATGTAAAAAAATAATATACGTAAGAATTACGTCTATTGCTTTTAAATAGCTTAATATGTTAATCAATAACAGACAAATTAAAATTGAAATAAAAGCATCTTACATTTTGCCGGATAGCAGACTCGAATAAAAAGTGAAACAACTCATATACAGTGGAGAACACAACATGGCGTCTCGAGACCAATAGCCCTTTTGGGATAAAAATATCGCAACCATAAAAATTGCAATTGTATATACGCATTGAGATTCGACTTTACTTACAGAAACGTTTTAAATCGAAGAAAAAAAAGGATACAGTTACTGTATTAAGAATTAATTCTCGGAAAATCAAAATACATTACACAATGTCGGATTTTTAAACCTAATTACAAAATATTAGTAACAAATGCAAGGTATAATATGCAAATAATTCCTATACTGTTATTCCTTCATTAACATCAAATGTGGATATTTGAAGGAATTTAATAAATAAAAGAATTAATTATTCAATCCGCAGCTGTGCAATATTCCAGCCTCTCTGTATACAAGTTTGCATTTCCGAGCGAGGTTTAAAATAAAATTATTTCTCAGACTTCGCTTGTTGTAATATCACTTCTCTTGTAGCCTATAATTCTCACATATTATCAGCGAACAACTTTATTATTTTGATAAGATATGAAATTATAATTTTGAAAACAATAACTCTCTTCTTCAAGGTGTTAAAATTAGGAGCTATACTTGTTTTAAATGGTTATTAAATATGATAACTGTACTCCTTGATTTGGGAGAAAGTACTTTTTGACGCAATTTTGTGAATCTCATGTGATTAATTAAGACAGTATTCAGTAAAAAATGCTAAATTTCTTAAATATTCTTATTTTTGAAGTATACCAATACAGAAATAAATATCTCAGTTTGGATGAAATTTAAACAGATATAAGCGCAATTTATTAGGGCATGATTTTGCTAACAGAAATGAACAATATGAACGATTTATGATTGATTGTCGGCATTGCATATTTTTTTTTGTCTAAGCTGTCAGAATGCTACAAATTCCTTTTATTTTGTACCTACAGCAAATAGGTTGGTTTCTCCCTATAGATCTGAAACTAAGTACGTGTAACTTTTTCTTATTCCGATGAATAAAAGAGTTTCTGTAAATGAGAAGTTTTGCTACGATACCAAAAGCCCAGAGCGAATAGTTGGTAGCCTTTGGCGACATTCCAAGCAAGAATTTTAGAATACATTTTTATCAGTAGGTGAAGTATTGCAGTATCGGTTTTTCGCTTAGAATGGATGCCTTTCGTAACAGGAGGTCCCAGGCGAATAGATATATTTTAAATTTAGAGTTAGAAATTATTCCAAATATGAATTTTACATTGCATATCCAGCATTTTAATTTTCTCTGAAATGTTTCTACTTAACAAATACATTAAATTAAAAAATACAGCGATTGCATTAATTAGAAATTTTAAAAAATAAAATTTAATGATGTTTCGTATTTTAAGAAGCTAATATTGTTAAATTTTTTTTATAAATGTACGAGAATTTTAATCTTTTTTATTGCGTCCCTTATTTTTCCTTATCTCTGGTTAATTCTGTGATTTCAATTAAAATTTAATAAGAGAATTAATTCCATAACATGTAGATGTGTCATTCGCAATAAATTTCTATCAGTTATTTAAAACTTGTTTTTTAGCTCCCTCAGCAATAAGGATTCATAGAGAAAATATATTATTATCTGTTGACATATTTAATGGGTTTTTATTTCTAAAATTTTGATCTTTTTATAAATATATAGTTATAAACTTTCAGATATCACTTTTTAAAACCATCAAGGGGCCAATTTTTCATTGCTGTATGCTTAATAGATGCAGTCTAGTTAAACGAGCTTAATATTCCCTAAAATCTAAATATATTAAATTAAAAAGATGTCTTCCAAGAACATGTCTTATATATATGTATATATTTATATATATTCTATTTATTTCTTTAATTATTTGCGCATATGTATATATGTGCAGAATGACACATTCAGAATATTCAATGCACATCATTTCTCGTTCCACGATTGTACGATTGTAACAAATATTTTAACAAATTTGAATTTTTGATGTGAGTCGGATATTGTTTAATGGCTCTGACCAGACTGCGGGTGTTTCTTAAACACCTTTTTTTCCAAATAATGTTTTATTTCAATGTACTTGCTTCGCAAGAATATCCAATAAAAAAGCGCTTTCTGGGAAATAAAATACCTTTGCTTTCTCATTTGATTTTTCTTAAAAGACAAATTCTATAAGCATTCAATAATTAGACATCCTCAAAAATGAATAAATTGCTATGAAATATTTTGCAAGAAAAGCGGAATACTTTAAAGCCTTCTTATATATTTTACTTTGATGTTTATTAGAAATTACTTTACAGCAGAAAGGAGCCTTATATTAACGTTATTTGTCAGATTTGCATAGTATTATCGATGAGTTATTTTTGGCATATTACCTAATATAAATGAATCTTCTTTCATACTAAACGAATGAAATTCATTTTTGTGAATTGAAATGCAAAGTTTACAAACTCGTATAAGCCGAATTAACCTTTCTGTTTAGCGTCTAGAAGTTCCTTTGCATTAAAGAAATGAATCATCAAAACTCGTCCGTTTTGCTCATATTGTGTGCTTAATTAACAGACAGAGAAGTAAAAATATTAACAATTTATCTGCTCCTGTACATAAATCAGACAAAGCAGATCAAAATGTAATTATTCAGTCCCTATGGATAATATTTTATATGCAGCGGATAATATTTTACGGATAATGTTTTAAACGCAGCGCCGTTAAGTTCAGTTCAAGTAAGATACATTTTCAGCGAGTTTTAAAACGTGATTTTTGTAAAATTTCAATGAATTTTCTTGAACCCGCATTGCATAATTTATCGTGATAAATAATACGATCTCATGTAAAAGAATTTACATCATTAATTATGAAGTTTGTTCATTATATTGCTGAAAAGAAAAAAAATCATTCAATTAAACTATTTACTATAATAATCTATGTTAAAATTGTTCTATTAATTTAAATTTAATAATGGATTCAACTGATAAGTCATATTTAGTATTTAGAATATGCTTATAATATTACAATGTATACAATCCAAACATAGATTAAATTTACAGCTTTAATACGTGATTAATAAAAGCGCAAAATTTATTTCCCTAATAATCAACTACATGTAAATTTTTGCTTATACACTGGATGTATTAACCTCTGAATATATTCGTTGCTTATATACTAGATGTGTTAATTAATCTTTGAATATATTGGTTCCTTATATTATATAAACATAATAATATTGAATAATAACTAACATTCCTTATATTATATAAACATAATAATATTGAATATATAACTAACATTTATTATATAAATATTTTTTACATAATTAAATAATATTTATAATATAAATATTAATACCAAGCTCTAGCTAAAAATTAAATTATTGCAAATAAATTATAAATCTTTGACGGTTTTTATGAAGGCGATAACAGCAGGCATAAGTAATTATGAGTACAGCTATTATGCACTTTACGTTCAGAGTTTTTATACAGTTTTTATCTGGCTTGTACTCAGTTATATGTACACATGTATTCAATATGCTGCATTGAAAAAAACATCTCTTCGTAAAATGTTAAATTTGCTCTGCTTCGAGAGCATTCATACCGAGCTATAGGTAGCAATACGTTTTTACTGTAATTAATTTGGAAATGTTGGCCTATTTTATAACGGCTCCTTTTAATGCCACCTTTTTCTAAGATGTATTATTTCAATACAAAATGAATTCCGTTGAAATTATTTTAATTGTAACTGACGCGTCATTAAATTATTTTTAATCAGAGTATTAGCAAATGTTATGGAATTATATAATTATTTATCATATTACTTTATTTTCTTTATGCTGTGATTATACGTGAGGATTTTTCTAAGAAAGAGAAATATTAACCATAAAACAAAAGTATTAATATCTTAATAAAGAAGGATGGCACGCATATTGTTAATTTTCATTAATTATTTTAGATGGAAGGGATAAATTTAGACATTTTTGCCGCGGTTTTACTTCCCATGAGCGAGTAGTTCAACGTTTCGTGTTATCAACTTTAAATTATTACAACAAATATAGTTAGCACATACCTTGTCTGCTCCAAACGCAGAATAGTCCAAAAAATATCACAATAATACTCATAAATGACGCCATGGAGTCTTGTATCTTCTTACTTCAATACTGTAATTGTAAATGTTATTCACAATAAGACAGTTTTGTCCAAATTTAACACACTTTCCAGTTTCTTCACATCCGAAAGAAAAGAATACTTTGCAAGCTTCTCAACAAATTGTAATTTGCACTTATTCCTAGCGAATCTCAATTTGCATTATAATGAATTACATAAATTTTAACAAATACTAATTATGTTTATATCGGTAAATTAAAATTAATTTTTGAGTGCATATCAATCTCCTCAAAAAGAATTCAGTTTCTTTTTTTTTTGTACTTTTATAAAGCACTCTTGAGATAAAGAGAGAACTTACATTCTACGACGGCACAGTTTTTGCCTTGGGTATATTTAAATGTAATATAGTTTAAAATTTATGAGTATAATTATGTATTTAATATCGTTTCACTACTTTGTAACAGTATTCCACACACAGTGTAAGACCCGATATAATTCCTCCCTTAAATCATAAAATGCCGATCCGAAAATGTGCCAATACAGACGCCGATACTAACACGCAGAGAAACCACGTTGCATATTCTCCTGGGAACAGGAAAATCGCACATCCGCTCGGAGTGACGATTTCTCCAGTTCTGTGGGTTGCGCCGGCCGTTCCGGAGTCCTGAATAAGGAATGGCGCGCGTGGGATTGTGGGATGCGCCTGTCACACGTTTTGGAATGGTAAGCAAAAGTTGTAAAAAAAATAAAAAAATAGCGTTTCGTGTATGGAAATTGGAGAGGCGAAAATGTAACAAGTTTTCTCCTGACAAGAACCAAGCGGTACTCTAGGTTGAAATTTGTGGAATTCTTTCGCTTATCAAATTTAGAATGCTTTTCATCTGCACTTTGGTGAGAGTAGGCGCTGAAAATATTTCGGTCGCAGTAGAGAAATTCAGAATAGAATTAACTCAGTAAGTTAAAAACATTTTAAAATACTTATGTGTCCCTTATGTTATTGAGGTCTACACGTATTCATATTATTATTGGCTTTATCAAACTGCTCATTCTATAGTTCAGAAATATGGTTACTTGTTACATTTCTCATGATACAAAACTCCTAATGGGAAATGTAACAATTCGTTTTCATTTTATCTTTATTCCTTACTATTCGTATCAATAGAGGTTCGAATCCCGCGAACGGGCTGGCTGCATGGGCGTTTTCGTGGTTTTCCCCATGTGTAACGTGTATATGAACCAGTTTCCCTTAGAAAGTCCTCCACGAAGGCATCCCTCCCTTTAGGCAGATAACCCTACTGTGCTTTGCCATAATTGAATAACCTAACCTAACCTTCGTATCAATAATTTTTATTTTCATTTATTTGACATTTACCCTTCAATATTAAGTGTTTTCTTTAAGAAAGACTAAAGTCATTCATTTAATTTTTACACCGTTTACTGTATAAGGTATTTCTCCCGCCGCCTTCGCATGCATTCGTGGTGTAGTATTCGAGAGGTCCGTGCCCCGAGTCGCGGCGAGGGCTTCGCTTATTTGTCTCTTCTCCTGCTAAAAAAAAACTAATGACTCTATACTGGCGCCCGCACTAAAAAGGCAGTGGATGATGAGTCTCCACCACTAGAATTTGACAACTGGTTCCCCTAACCCCCAGTCGCCCTTCAAAAGGGGACGTATATAAGGTATTTCTCCCGCCTTCTTCGCATGACTTCGTGGTGTAGTGGTCAGCACGCTCGGCACGTATTCGGGAAGTCCATGGTTCGAGTCCCTGCGACGGCACTGCTCATTTTTCACATGTCCTGCTTCGAAATAACCTAATGAGTCTACAACTTTTTTACTGCAGTAGAATACACACACATATATATATATGTGTAAAAAGTGATGAAAATGTTATTTAAAAATTAGCTGTCCTGAATTAAAAAAAACTGTATTTGGTACATACTACTTATTATCTCGTGAACCGTTGGCCAAAATCCGTCGCCAATTGTTATTTGTAGAATTCTAAAGAAAGTGGTCATCTATAACTGCCACTAAATCGCAGTACTTAGCCTGTCGACCCTTTATTTATCTGCCAAAAGGCCTGAATTTCCAGAAAATTCTACTGTTTTCACAAATTGTTACCCTTCTAGTTATTAAATATGCAGTAATTAGCATTAAAAGAAATATCTATCCCGAAATATGATTTTATTTATATTCTGGTTAAAAAAGTACCTTTTTGAAATTCAGTACTAAGTAGCTTGCAAAACTGTCCAACAACCTTGCACATAGACTTTGTTCTTGATACCCATGAAATGATTACCCCCGCCTTATTTGTTAGATTTTTTTTTTAATTTTATTTTGTGCTTCGCCATTAAGCATAGCACGAAAAGGGGTGGATGCACCGTGGAAGTCCTTTTAAGGAAAACTGGCTGGTTTCCACGTTGCACATGTGGAACACCACGAACAGGACCCTGCAGTCAGCCCGTTTGCAAGATCTCGAACCTTGGACTGAACTACTAGTGTTCAGCGCCTTTTACGGCTCAGCAGCTGGTGGGCTTTCTATGTTAAATTCTCATATTAAATGAATTATTGCATATATTATGATAAAATTATTATGTCGGGTGTGTTTATTAACAACGCGCCTGTTCATTTTTAGTCTCAAAATAGAATGATGAGGAAGTTTTCTGTCTTTAATTCTCCTATAATTTTATTCCCTTTCGCTGCAAAACATCTTTTAAAGATTCATCGCTAAAAATAATAGCGAAAACAGCATCAGTAAAAAAAGCGGATAATACTTTACATTTCTAATCATCTTTTACCAGCATTGCAAAGTCATATGAATTCTGTCATTACGTGGCAAGTATATATAGAAAATTATTCAGATAAATAATTTTAGTTATCAATTCCCAATTATCCCCTGTGCTAAATTTTCTATTTTGTACATTTTCGTTTTAATTCTAAAAATTACTGATTCCGCACTTTTACTTTTTCACTGGCATTTTAGAAATTGTAAATAAAGTCGCTATGTTTTTTTAAGTAGGAAACGTGAGACATGAGCAATGTTCTCGCCGGGACTCGAACTTGGACATCTCGAATACGCGCTGGATGTGCTACCGTTACACCACGAAGACATGCTAGAAAGAGGGAGAAAATTCCTTATACATTCCCCAATTTAAAGTTGTTTCGGCTTTAGGGCACCCAATCTTCAAATCCTGAGGGTGACAAATTATTATCCACCACCTTGTAGTTCGGGTATCATGAGTTATTTTTAATCCAGAAGATGTGAAAAATGTGCGGCTATCATGAGTCATTTTTAATCCAGAAGATGTGTGCAATGTCCTCGCCGGGACTCGAACTCTGGACCTGTTGAGTGTGCTTCCATTTACCCCATGAAGGCATGCTGGACGGAGGGAAAAAATACCTTATAGACTAAATTAATGTTATTCTTTTATGAAATATTTTCAATTTATTTTACGGATGTGATTTTTTACATCATTTCTCATGCAACTAACTTTGCTACAATACTTGATTATTCGCTTCATTTTCAACACATACATTTGAAAGCTCTTTTGTTGCACGAAGAATAGCTTGCAGAAAGAAAAAGGTTTTAAATCTACATTATTCCAATATTGTAAAATTAATCTTTCAATAGGAATGCTTTCTGTGGTTTTATTCATGCCAAATATTAGGCAAACAACCTTCTGAAAGCTTGTTTTGGCTCCCAAAATAGTATACTTTTTCGCACAAAAAATGAATCTGCAGGTTTTTTTTTTTTTTAAGTATTTTTCGTGACTGGAAACTTCAATGCGTTATTTTAATCTCCAATTTGGTAATTTAAATGTAGGTTTTCTATATGCGAACGTGTATTAATTTTCATCGTCTTTTGCGTTTCTGATTTGTCCTATAAATTTTGGCAGTTAAGCTTGTTTCTGACTAATCGGTTAATTTTAATCTGTACCTAAAAACGTTTAACATTTGTTTATTACAATCAGGCTGCATTTTATAGCATCAGCCATTTCTCAGAGCTTAGAATCTTATTTTAAAAATTGAATCACATGACTCATTATTTTTTATATATATATGGCCTATGTCTACATTTGATAGGGCGAAGATTATAGAGGAGATGCTTGAAATTAGCAGAGTTAAAATCCCAAAGGTATTGTTGTGATCTTAGATGTAGGTATGAGATGAACGCTTGCATTTCCATAAAACAATATTTCATTACAGTACAAATAATATTAGCAGAGGAGAACAAGGTGCTCCGGCAGCTTGACCGCGGATGTAGTAGTGGTGGAAGGAGACAGTGGAAGAGTAAAAGCAGCGCCTCTCCTCCTGAACTAAAATGCGTTCACTACAAAGTTTCCCCTACTGACGAAGGAACGACGAAGATACAATTACTAACTAAATACTTGGATAAATGATATAAAATGACAAAATATATGATACAAATGACAGTGTATACATGCAAATTTTAAAACATATTGTCAAACATTTATGAAGTACATGTAAAAGGAATGACAATTAAAATAATAAAGATGCAATTAACAAATATAATAATGAGAATAACATTCATATATATAAAAATTAACTGACACAAATTTACACTTAGTAATCAGTCGTTTTGGAAAATGGACTCGTCTGCCCTAATTTTGTTGTTTTGTTATCTGCTAAGGGAGTAGCAGAGATTGGTTTATCTACTTTCTGTTGGTTGTTTTCAAATTAAATTGATTGTTTAGAATTGAAGTGTTGTGTAGATTTCTGAAGTATTATTTTACAGTGCTTAATAATTTTATTAATTTACAGTGAATAAGGAAATTTTAACGTTCTTGTTTGAGATTTATTTTTTTAAATTATACTGTTGTTTAAACTTTCTCATTTGATTTGGGTAAAGTTCTTTTAAGTTAGCCGAAAGCTTGGACAGCAATAGGCAGTTTTTGCGTTCTCACGGACGGAGAATTTTGGGGTCAAGGGTCGGTGGCCAGCTGCATTTTTCGTCCCCTTTTCTTGCGGGGGCGAACCTGTGTTTTACTGGTTCAAAGGCGAACAACTATAGCGACGGCGATTCTTGATAGAGTCATGGGGTAAAAGTATTTAGGATTTGTCTGAAGAGTCGAAACGTTAACCGATTTACCCTTAGTTTTGCGCGTGAAAATAGGGGCTTGTCACTGGAAAAAGAGGTCTGAGTTTTCTTAGAATTTTGGTTAGTATTTATTCCTCTGGTTCTAGTAGTTAGAGAGGGTTATTGTTTTGTGTAGCACTGGAGAATTTAAATTTTATGGACTCTTTTTTAACCAATAGTTTTTTTGAAGTGGTCTACTTTTGAGCGTCCCGAGTTTCTAAAAATGGTCGCACACAGGCGAAAGAGGAAATGTTTTCTGATTTTCGAGACTTTTTGGAGGGGAGATTTCGGTTGGACGAAATTGTCGGGGCGAGAACTTGTCAGAGAGAGTTGCGGGGACCCATCGTTTCATCTTCGGCGAAATTGACTGGAATCTTGCTACGTCCAATTCTCAGACGTTTCGTTCTGTTTAGTCGCTGATGTGTTTTCCTTTTGGGAAAATTGTGCTCGAAAGAAAATGAAAGGCTGGTCCCGTTTGTATTGTTCCTGCCGTCATCGTCATCTGTGAACATAGAAAGAATGTTTTTTACTTTCGGAAAAAAGTGTTTTAAAGCTCGCACTGAAGCTCCCGATTACGATGGAGAACACAGAAGTTGTGTCGACAAACCAGTTTGTATTTTTCCTGCCGTCATCCTCATCATGAAACTTGGAAAGAAAAGGGAAAGCAGCTCCTAGACTGCTGGATTATGAAATGTATTCCACCGTTGGAAGAATCAATTTTTGAAGCCATAGTAATTATAGAGACGGTCCACTTTTGAGCGTCCTGAGTTTTTAAAAATGGTCGCACACAGAGATAAAAAAAGGTTTGCTGAGATTTTCAAGATTTTGTTTAGGAAAGGGAGAGGCCTGGAGGCCCCCCTGTCTCGGGGCCGACGCTATCCGCTGTACCGTTGCGGGTGTAGGATATTATAGGGACGAGAACTTGTCCGAGAGCTTTGCGGGCCCTATCGTTGCATCTTCGGTGAAATTGACTGAAATCTTGGTGCTACGTTCAATTCTCAGTCGTTGTGATCTGTTTAGTCGCTCATGTGTTTTCCCTTTGGTAAAAATTCGTGCTCGAAAGAAAATGGAATGTTGCTCCCATTTGTATTTTTTTCTTGCCGTTATAGTCATCGGTGATCATCGAAAGAATGGTTTCTTTCTTACGAAAAAAGGGGTTTTAAAACTCGCTCTAAAGCTCCCGATTACTATGGAGAACATAGAAGATGGGACGACCACCTAATTTGTATTTTTGCTACCGTCATCCTCATCTTCGAACTGGAAAGAAAAGAGAAGACTGCTCCTTGACTGGGTGCAGTGCTGGATAATGAAAACTATTCCACCGTTCGAAGGAGCTATTTCACAGTCGAAAGTTTTCCACATTTGGTGCTATAGAACAGACATATGGTTTTCTACGATTTAAAGAATTTGTCAGACAGTTCCTCGGTCCTACAGTTGGTCGGTATGCGGCTTTTCCGTGAGTGATTATTTTTTTTCTCTCGTTATGTGTATTGCTAATCTCTACATATAATAAAACAAAGAGTCTGTGTGTGTGTGTGTGTGTGTGTGTGTCTTTCGTTCGTGTTGCGAGTAAGCTAATAGACCCAGGGCCACGAAATTTGGTACATAGGTGTATCTACACAAGAGCCAGTGCAAGTCGAAGCGATTTTTTGGAAATTCGAATTCGAATTTTTTTTTATTTTATGTTTTGTGACCAAATCCCGTCATTTTGAGACATAATGGGCTACAGAAAAGCGAGATTTCACTCTATATATTTCATTTTTACATCGTTGTGAAGCGTAGACACCTAGCTATTTTACGAACTTAAAATCAGTTTCGTATTTCAATAAATCGATTAAATACGAATTTATTTAGGAAGGTGAGCTTAACACCTTTTCAGCGGAATTTTTTTAAAAAAAACTTATTTTAAAACATGTGCTGTTTATTTTCCTTTGATTTTTGAATACGTTGAACTTTAATCCTTTCGACTCCTTTTAAAAAAAGAATTTTGGAAAAATAATAA